>JAVJIF010015060.1:0-160132 GCA_038442645.1 Agave tequilana | reverse complement strand
GCACTGCAGGAACAAAGAAAAGCTATGATTAGTTCATCAGCCAGGCGGAGGCCTAAAAAAAAACACAATTTTCACCAAGGCATAGCCTCGCTCTCGAGCAAAGCTAGCAAGACGATAACTTCGCCATGAGTCAGATGCGGACTTCGCACAATCCATCAATGACTTCACCAACAGGATTGCCTTACCTTCGCTGGAGGCATAGGCCAAACTTCGCAGATATACTAGCTTCGCTGGAAGCTCACTCTTGATTCAAAAAAAAAAGAGAGGGGTTCTATCTTTTAACCTCGCATGGAGTTTAGCTCCGCCAGCCAAATTCGAGATAGCAAGGCCAAAATCAAATGAGCAGAAAATGAACTTTATTTGATTTAAAAGGAAAGGTACATGATATTACATCAAGGTTGTGTTTCATACAACAGATTGTGTTGCTCAACAGAGTCATTTGCTCAAGGCGTACAAGTGGTCTTATATACTTCCAGGCGAAACCAACTGGATACGAAAGGCCTTCCTCCTGCACAAGGTCGTAACCCTTCGCATAAGAATAGATGGTGCCACCAGGACAGATTGTGCCACCAGGACAGGGCCATGATCCTTCACATATGGCAGATTTTGCTACCAGAATGCCAGATCGTCTTTGATCAAAATTGGCAAAGGACTGATCGCCACCAGTAGGTCGGATCGTCTGTTGATGAAAATTGGCAATGGGAAGATCCGCGACCTTACAGGTGACGTCCGCTTTCCCGAAGCGGATATCTCGGATAAGCGGCTATTAGCCTTGCCTCGAAGGGAATCATCTCGGATAAGCGACTGCCAACCTCCTTTGGGACACATATCAACTGCCCCAGTTTGTTCCTCCTGCTTAAAAGTAAAATCTCAACTGGAAAAGCAAGAGGAAATTTCCTGGTTTCTTTCATCAAGTCACAAGATTGACGAACATAGCTCACTGCAATGCAAACTGGAGCAAGTTAGCAGTTAAAAACACAGGAGAAGCTGCAAAAGTGCTAAGTCAAATTCTTTGGGGCGAAGCTATTTATGTCAGATTGCAGTTAAAACAGAGGATAGCCTCGCTTGCGCAGTGATGATGGGCTGGCTCAGCAAAAGCCAAGTCCTAGCCTTGCCATATGGCTAAGCCAGACTGATCTAAGGGACGCAGTCTTAACCTCACTTATATGGCAAGACTGGCTCGACTTTGAAGAGACTAAGTCCCAAGTTTTGCACAAATGGCGGACTTAACACATATACAATAATAGCCTTGCTGGGAAGCTATGCCATGCTGAAGTCCTTCTCTGTGGATCAGTCAATTGTAAAATGAAGAATAAGGGAAATCAATCCCTGAGGCAGCTGTTAAAGCTAAACTAAGGAAGACGAACTCCCTAAAAGATCATTGGTGAAGTCTCTGAATGATCAAGACTTACCGGTCCTTGGACGGGTAATAACCAGAGTGGGCATCCCTACTATTCAGAGATCTGAGTATCTCTCTCAACCAAGAGAAGAGAAGAAGAGCGGATCACTTCTCTTCAGAGGACCTCAGGTGTCCTATTTATAGGCCTCATGGCCTGAGCGCTGCTGCCTCAAGCGTGGAAGCACGAGCACATTTAAGACATTTATTGTGCCTTGAGAAAAGGGATGGTTTTCCCTTGGAACCATGCAAAGGAAGAAACGTCTCCTCATAAAGGCATTTATCACGCCTTGAAGAAAGGGAATATCCTCCTTCGGAAACGACCAAGGGGAGAATATCTCCCTCGATCAGTGCGAGAGAAGAAATAATCCTTCTCGTAATCGGCCCATAGCAGTTGGCATCGGGAAAGCAACAGATGTTCCAGAGCGAACTTATTCCTGGAAGCCCAGATGCGAAACTATCCAGCTGCGAAGCTACCCAGATGCGAATCTACATGATTTCTCCAGCAAACTTATCCCAAAGCAGGATGAAAGCGAAGCTGAACTCAACCATCATGGCGATGTTCGTACTTCACATACCACAGATCAAAGCAATTCAAAGTATTTCAAAGTCTGAGCCATTGCAGACTTTCGAAAATTTTGAAGGGGGTCTTGTTGACACTTAAAAAGACAAAATTCTTATTGGCCTGAACAATGTCTAAACTTGTTAACATTTACAAAAGACAAGTGACAGACAAAGCTGACGACCAGTTTTCACCCATCTCCGAGGGACAAGGAAGCAACTTGGACTCCACTGATCCAGCAAGCAAACAGTAAGCCCGGATTGTCTCTAAACAGACCTCTGCAGGTCTAAGTTGCTAGCACTTAGCATCACATGAGCCCAAAGGAATAGCCTCGCTTGAGAGGCTAAGATCATCCAATTTCGCCTTGAAGCCATCCAAAGCTCCGCCAAGAAGTTAACTCATAGCTTCGCCGGAAGTGTTCAGCTAACTCCGCAGAGAGTTAACTCCGCCTGAAGCCAGACACAACTGCGCAGGAAGGGTATATGGTAGCTTCGCCACAGACGACATCTAGCTTTGCCGAAGAGCCTCCTCCTGACTTCGCCAGATACTGCCTCCTGCCTTGCTGTGAATTCAAAGCGTACAGCGCTGCTACTGATTTGCTATGGTCAACCTTTGACCAATCAAATCTCTAGATGAGATCAGATCTAATCAGATCAAATCCAATTAAGATCAAATCTGAGATCAAATTTGGCAGTTAATTGCCACAATCTCTTGACTCTCTTAAAACGAGTAAGAAGATCAAGGAAAATCCTCCAACGATATGGAAATGATCAAAACGGATCAAGAAGATCAACCAATCTGCTATTTCTAGCGTCGCAGAAGCTGATCTTAGCCTCGAAGCAAGGCTACTTTCCAGATTTAAACAGATTTGATTCAATCTGTTTTCATATTTTCAAAAGGACGATTGTACCCCTGTTCTCCCTATAAATAGCCCATAAAGGGCACAAGGAGAGAAGACGCACTGGAGAGGCTTGGAAGAGAGAAGAGACGGCACGCGCAAGAGGACTCCACAAGCAGAGGCTTCTTCACGACGCACCGTGCACTCTTGAATTCAGAGACTTTTAGAGAATTGCTTTTCTATTCAGGGTACTGATACCCAAACACCTTCTTCTCAAGGAATCTCCGGAACCAGGCGAGAAAGAATTCATAATTGAAGGCGGTTTTGAGAAATAGCAAGAGGGTTCTACCAACCTTCTATTCTCTGATTCCTGGAACCAGGCGAGAAGGGAATCTCATCGCTCGCATCGTCAAAGGGACAAAGTGGTCGCGCGCTGACCAGACTCCTATCGGCACACTTCTCCAGAATCTCTGAGGATATCTACTTGTAATCTTTTTAAGAATACTTGTAATTTAGCTCCTCAACCTTTTTTTATTGTAAGTTTTTCCCTTTGCAAATCAATGAAAAACACATACAACAGCCATTCCGAGAATATTCATCCCTCTGGGGAGGTAGCCACCTCAAGGATATGCACCCTTCCGAGAGATTTGCCAACTCGAGATCAATTCCTCCCGACCAAGCAAGGCGATCACAACAACTGATCCCTGATATCCGCCTACATCTATGGAGTCAATTACGCTGTCAGATCATTTCACATTTCAAATGTTGCAACAACTCCTACTTCAGCGCAGATCTTTACAGAAGGTAACTAATATCACTCCTACAATCAAGAGCATAATCCAAGCTGTATGAAGAAATCGCAACATGCAGATCGTGCTACTATTCAAATCTGCATGACTCGCACTGCCAGTAAGGACTCCCGGGTATATATATACGCTGGGAGGTGACGCTTAGAGGGGCTCCTTTTTTTTTATTTAGGAGAAGACTTCTCTAAGACCTTCCTTTGGCCAGAGATCTTTTTGGGAAAGAAGAGACTCAAAATCCACTGCTCCCTATCCCATTGTAATCCTATGATTGGAATAGAGTGCTAGCTCTGTAAAATTCATTGTAATTTCCTAAAAATAGTAAATTCTCTCCCTCCATGTTGTTTTATTTCAAATTGGGTTTTCACGTAAAATCTTGTGCCTTCACATTGTTTTGTCATTCTTTTCTCGTAGATCATAATACAAATTGAGTGTGGCTATATTCCTCCCAGGGAATTTACTGCCACATTTTGATGCTTTCATTGAGATTTGTCCCAACATTTAAATTTCTCCCTACCAAACCTATTCTCAAAAAGCATCTCCAAAGATGTCACGTCTTGCTTCCCAAAATACGAGGAAACGAAGCGTGACAAGAGTCGGCGACACATATATGCAAGGAGAACACCCTACGTATATGCGCTAAACCTTAAATAACTTGAACTAGCTATAAAAATCTGCTATAATGAATCTACGATTACTGCAACAATAAATATAAATGTCCACACATGATAACACATGAAATAAGGAATGGAATGACAACTTAGTCCGATATATATAGAGAATCAAGAAACAACGAGAATAAAAGGAAACAAGAATACCAGAATCAAGTACAGAGAAATTCTAGCTCCTTATGATGCATACAATTCATTAAGCACCCGGTCCATAGAATAAAACATCCTATATTGGATGCGCAAATTTAGGGGTGTCAGAAAACTCCCAATGAGTGTGAAAAATGAGGGAAGAAGCACGTGCATAAATAACATGTACATATAACTATACTAATAGATAACTGCTGGATAAATAACATGTAAAAAACAATAAATAAAAGATAACTAACTAATAACATGAATACAACTGTAAATAAGGATAACTGACAACACTATAAAACAACAACTATTAGAGAAATGTGTTGCCTAGCATACGTCTCTAGGCTGTTAATTATTATTAACCGATCTAATGTGGTACTTAGTTATTTTCATACCTCAATCATTTTCTTACATATTAAATATGATTATCGTTATTGTAACTGCTTGCCAATGTAGTGTATGTGTTTTAGAAGGATAGCGCATGCTTAGTACCACGGTCTAACACTCCGTGGCATTGAAACAAGACGGACCGCAAGGCCCTAAAAATGAGACCACGATCCCACACAAAAGAATAATCGGTGTAGCGTCGTAATTCGGGCAAAGCTCAATAACTGAGTAACTGAATAATTAGGTAGCCAATACTATCTTGGTTCCCCATGGTGGAACTTAAACTCAGTTAACCTTTCCATGTCCTTTCAAAATATATGACATGCTTATCAGGCAATTACCCCTTTTTCCTCTCGCTTATCATGTCTTATATTAACATGCAATTACTAATTATTATTAAGGTGTGATAGTAACCGAATATCTCCAGCTGATGATGATGTCAATAATAGCTGATAACTCAACTGATAATTGATATCTGATAAGTGACAACCAATAACTGACATTTATCATAGATTACTGGGGATATATAGCCACTAATAACAATGGTGTCACTAATCACTGATAACTGATAACTGTAGTAAAACTCTAAAAATATAATATCACTGATATCAATGAGATCACTATCATAATATCTCTATATTCATAACTGAATAACTGCAATAACTAAGAACTAATCATGAAGTAAACTATTGAATATCTTCGAGATCAAACTAAATCAACAAAGATCGAGATCGTAACTAAATAGTAGAATAACCTCGAATAACATATTATCTATAATGTCTCTGCATCTAATTCTTGACATCAATAAGAAATCATCAACACTATGATGAACTAATAATCAATGAATAGATTCTAAAATTACTTACAACCAATAATTCAATAAAATCAATCCCATTTAAAGACTGATCAAGATTAATGTAAAGAATATAAATCTCAAGTCAACTCCAACTCTAACTAAGTCTATATATAAATTCAAGTATCAAGAAAACCAGTCTCTTAATAATGTAATATCATATTTAATTCGTTCTCAATATCCAAATGAATTTCCATCTAAATAATCACTAAATAAATGTCTGATAAACAATTCACTTAAAATATACTCCTTTTACCAAACCAATCAAAATAAAAAACAATCGAATTGCATTCTAAGATTTATCAAAACTAGGTCAAAATCTGAAATGGTAAACGATTAAACATGACATGATAGAACTCTATGTCTCAGTAATAAAGTATCGAATCCATATACATTAAATGTACTTGATTTATGGTCCACAATACATCCAACTCTCTCTCAAAATGATCATCTTCTGGTATGCATCTAGATGAATAAGACTCAAATCCCAAATAAAGATATTACTCCTAAATATCAACAATTCAGTAATCCATCGATCAAAATTATATAATCATCGGAACTTGATTCTAAATCATAAAAATCTATAATTATTTCTACATGCTAGAAATTAAACAATTTAGCTAACTAACACTAATTAAATAGTCACAATAATTTCATTACCACAATAATTCATCACTACAGTTAAATATAAATCATGAAAAGAGAGCTAATCACTCACTAACAAAGATAAATAAATAGCAGTATAAAATGTAAATACTCGCATGAATAATATAAAAAAACATACACATTTTAAATAAACTAATAAACAAATACTCACTAGCAACCATAAAAATAATAACACAAAGTAAACACTGAGTAATATCACATGAAATGATATGAAAAACAACACAAATAAAATAAATAAATAAATAAATAAGACAAATGCTCACATGAAATGACGCGGTTCGCGTTTGAATCACCATTAGGTCTGCACTGCACGAACTGGTCCGGATCTCCAAATCGACTTGCGTGTTGGGTCTTCTGTAACGGGTTCAGATTACACAATCAGTTTGGCTGCTACAACTGAAACACATAAATACATACACATGTATGTTTACACAAATTTAAACATGTACACACATATGCACACACTTACAGAACACACAAACAGACGCACACATGAACACACAAATACATACAAAGTGGGAGATAAAGAGTGATGAAAGAAAGAGAACGTGAGGAAGGGAGAAGGAGACTCACGCTGGCTAGGGAAGGAGTGCGTCGGGGTGATACTCGGCGGCAGAGGGTGATGGGTCGATGAAACTTGAGAAGGAGGCCAAGAGAGAGGAACTATTGGCGGGTCGATTATCGAGGAAGGTGCAGGCAATGGCGAGGGTGGAGATTGTGGCTCACGGTGGTGTAGATGAGGATATGGCGGTGAAGGAGGCTCATGGTGGATCTTGGCTGAGCAATGGTGTGTGGGCAATAACTTAAGGTGTAGGGGGTGCTGTCGGAGGTATGGTGCACGCGCGGTGGCGGAGGCTAGAAGATGATGGTTAGATGGGGGTGATCTCGGTGTTGGTGGATGGCTAAGGATGAGCTCGAGCGCGTGGTGGTTGCTGGGAAGCATGCATCATCGGTAACACGGAGAGGGTGCAAGGTGATGGTGACGGAGATAGAGTTCGGGCGGAGCTTGCACACGGTGGTATGGCGACAAACACGAGAGGGAGATGGCGGCCGTCGTGGGTGATGGGTGGTAGAGGTTGTAACATGCAGAGGGGGAAGAAGTGATTAGTTTTAGGGTTAGGACTAGCTTAAGTCTAGGAGATGATTATATTAGGGTTTAAATTAATGGGTTATGGGTTTAGGGTTGGGCTTGGGCTTGGATTTGGAAGTCGGGAATAGTAAAAGGAAAAATGAAAATGGAAGGGGAGAAAGTGGGTTAGGCCCAAGTTAATACACCTACAAATAAAAATCAACAATGATAATAATACATAATAATAACCAACAATAACAACAACAATATTAGTAGTAATAATAATAATAAATAATAATAATAATAGTTAACAAAACTTTAATAATAACATTAATAATAATAATAGCACTAACAATAATAATAAATAATCATAATGAAATAGCAGTAGTAACAATTATTGCAAATAATAAAAATTAATAATAATAGAAGTCGTAAATTAAGTTAATTAATAATAATAAAATAATAAGTAAAGCCAAATAAATATTTTTAAAAAAGTATCAATACAATATTATTACTTAGAGATATTACAAACGAGCCATGACTCATAAGAAACAGCCAACCATCGGCGAAGGGACCACCTTCAAGGGCAAAAAGTCATCATCACCAAAGACATCACTCCCCCGAATAGCCTCAACCCCTTGTAGAAGATATTGACTTTGCGCATTCGCAGGGGGAAACTAAGGATATCCGTTCACCAACAACTTACGAAGCCTAGCTCTAAATATTTGCTGACGTAAAAGAGTAATTGGCGAGGGAACAATCCCTGTTCGACCATAAATGGGGGTAAGCAGAGCAAGATTGAGAAAATGTAGCCCGAGAACGAGATGAGATGAAACACCTGAACGACCACCTCCTCGCCCAGATCGCGGCTCTCCACGACACCCGAGTATCATCTCTGTCGCCAGAGAGACTCGCTGCTGCGAGCAGCGAATAGTTTCAAAATCGGAGGCATCGCAAGGCAGCCTCTCCCACTCTGTCGGGGCAATTTGACGGCGAATCGAGTTCACCTCATCCCTGCATGGAGGATTGACCTGTTTATTCATAAAGAAAGACTGAGGAGTTCATCAACCTCCAAGGTCTTGATAGGCCAATGCAAAGGCGAATCGAAGAAGCAAGTTATCCCATGGTAGACCCACGGCCATTACCACTGATTCATCCGTTTCTTCCTTCTCCGAGGACCTATTGGAATGTGAGTTTCTCAAGAAATTTACGATTCCAGCTTTCGATTGTTACTCTGGTCAAAGTGATCCCGTTCGACATCTCTACTAGTATCAGGACAAGTTGGTGATCCACTCCAAGGATAACATCATCTTGTTCCGAATTTCCCCTCCAGCTTGAAGGGAATACTCTGAATGGTTCAACTCTCTTCTGTGCTTTCAATTCACAACTTTAGAGATCTCACCAAGCTATTTCTTACTAAATATTCTTCCTGTCAAGAGTTCAAGCAAAACAGCCATCACCTCCTCTCCGTCAAGATGAGGCCTTTCGACAGCCTCAAGTTGTACATCGGTTACTTCCAGAATCAGCTGGCTAAAGTGCACCACTGCAGCGAAGACACATCCGCTCTCTTGCGTTCATCAGCGGACTGCGAGTCAATTGCCCGTTGTGCAAACACACCCAATTGAGCGAGGTCCTATATCGGGCCTAACCCACTCAATTGGAAGAGACAATGAAGAGCTCTGCCCATCATCTTTCAGCCAGCGATGACGGGACTAATCCAAAGCTGCAACACAGAGACTCCTCTGTTGATTTTCAGGATCACGGACAGGGTACTTTTAAGAAACTATTGTTCACACACCTTCAGCTAGGCCAGTTTCGAGCTTACCAATTATCTGACAGCTTCACCCCATTGAAGCTCTTGATCTATAAGATGTCTTCAAGGCCCACAAAGGTCAAATCTGGGCGAGCCGTCCGGAAGCACGAACGCACAATCCTACTCGCCACGGAGCAGGAGACTACTGTTCTTCCATAATAACGAGGGACACCAAACTTCTCAGTGTCGGAATCAACCACAACACCTGATCTCTCAATACATAACGGTTGACTAATACCAATCTAAAAAATAAGAGCAGGAAAGTTCCTCTAACGGATACAAACACCTGACATCTCATCATTTTTTTGTCTTTTATCAAAGTCATTAAATAAAAATGCATTATGATTATTACTGGCTCTCTACATCCTCCATAAATCGCTCACCACTACTCATGCGGCTTAGTCGCGAGCGCTTCTCCACAAAGACTCATATCTGTATGTTTCGAGGAAGGAAGCCCCACTCGAGAATGATTACACAAGCATTCGCCTCCTCTTTGGCTCATCTCTAATTGGGCAGCTGCCCTCCGGGAGGTTCGTGATCTTTCGCACAATGGCAGATTTTGCCACTAGAAAGTCGGATCGTCTTTGATGAAAATTGGCAAAGGACTGATCGCCACCAGCAGGCTGAATCTTCTTTAATGAAAATTGGCAATGGGAAGATCCGCGACCTTACTGGTGACGTCCGCTATCCCGAAGTGGATCATCTCGGATAAGCGACTACCAGCCTCGCCTCGAAGTGGATCATCTCGGATAAGCGACTGCCAACCTCTTCTGGGACACACATCAGCTGCCCTAATTTGTTCCTCTTGCTTAAAAGTGAAGTATTAACTGAAAAAGTAAGAGGAAATTTCCTGGTTTCTTTCATCAAGTCACAGGATTGGCGAACATAACTCGCTGCAATGCAAATTAGAGCAAGTTAGCAGTTAAACACAGGAGAAGCTGCAAAAGCATTGAAGTCAAATTCTTTGGGGCGAAACAATCCAATTCAGTCAAGCATTGATTTCAGTTAAGCAGAGGATAGCCTCGCTTGCACAGTGATGATGGGCTAGCTCAACAAACGCCAAGTCCTAGTCTCGCCTATATGGCTCAGCCAGACTGATTCTAAGGGACGCAGCCTTAGCCCCACCTATAGGGCAAGACTGGCTCAACTTTGAAGAGACCAAGTCCCAAGTTTTTGCCTGCGCAGCAGACTTAACACGCATGCAATGATCTTTCTTTGATCAAGTCAAAATGATAGCTTCGCTGGAAAGCTATGCTGAAATCCTTCTCTACAGATCAGCCAATTGCAAAATGAAGAATAAGGGAAATTAATCCCTGAAGCAGCTGTTGAAGCTAAGCTAAGGGAGATGAACTCCCTAAAAGATTATTGGTGAAGTCTCTGAATGATCGAGACTTATCGGTCATTTGCCGGGTAATAACCAGAGTGGACATCCCCACTAATTCAGAGATCTGAGCATCTCTCTCAACCAAGAGAAGAGAAGAAGAGCAGATCACTTCTCTTCAGAGGACCTCAGACGTCCTATTTATAGGCCTCATGGCCTGAGCGATGTCGCCTCAAGCATGAAAGCGCGAGCGCATTTAAGGCATTTATTGCGCCTTGAGAGAAGGAACGGTTTCCCTTGGAACCGTGCAAAGGAAGAAACGTCTCCCTCATAAAGGCACTATTGCGCCTTGAAGAAAGGGAATATCCCTCCTCAGAAAGGCACAAGGGGAGAATATCTCCCTCGATCAATGCGAGAGAAGAAGTAATCCTTCTCGTAACCGGCCCACAGCAGTTGGCCTCGGGAAAGAAACAGATGTTCCAGAGCGAACTTTTTCTGGGAAGCCCAGATGCGACCTATCCAGCCGCGAAGCTACCCAGATGCGAATCTACATGATTCTCCAGCAAACTTATCCCAAAGCAGGATTGAAAGCGAAGCTGAACTCAACCACCATGGCGACGTTCATACTTCACATACCATAGATCAAAGCAATTCAAAGTATTTCGAAGTCTGAGCCATTGCAGACTTTCGAAAACTTTGAAGGGGGTCTTGTTGACACTTAAAAAAGACAAGATTCTTACTAGCCTGAATAATGTCTAAACTTGTTGACATTTACAAAAGACAAGTGACAGACAAGCTGACGACCAGTTTTCACCCATCTCCGAGGGACAAGGAAGCAACTTGGATTCCACTGATCCAGCAAGCAGATTGTGAGCCCAGATTGTCTCTAAACAGACCTCAGCAGGTTTAAGATTCTAGCACTTAGCCTCACATGAGCCCAAAGGGATAGCCTCGCCTGAGAGGCTAAGATCATCCAACTTCGCCTTGAAGCCATTCAAAGCTCCACCAGGAAGCTAACTTATAGCTTCGCCTAAACTGCTGAAGCCGCACGCAACTGCGCAGAAAGGGTATATGGTAGCTTCGCCACAGACGACATCTAGCTCCGCCGAAGAGTCTTCTTCTAACTTCGCCAGATACTGCCTCCAGCTCCGCTATGAGTTCAAAGCGGGCAGCGCCACTGCGGGTCTGCTATGGTCAACCTTTGACCAATCAAATCTCCAGATGAGATCAGATCTAATCAGGATTAATATCAAATCCAATTGAGATCAACTCTGAGATCAATTTTGGCAGTTGATTGCCACAATCTCTTGACTCTCTTAAAACGAGTAAGAAGATCGGGGGAGATCCTTCAACTATATGGAAAGAATCAAAACAGATCAAGGGGATCAACGGACTTGCTATTTCTAGCTTCGCAGAAGCTGATCCTAGCCTCGCAGCAAGGCTACTTTTCAGATTTAAGCAGATTTGATTTAATTTGTTTCTATAATTTCAAGGGACGATTATACCCTTGCTCTTCTTATAAATAGCCGACGAAAGGCACAAGGAGAGAAAAAAGGCACAAGGAGAGAAAAAGGCACAAGGAGAGAAAAAGCACAGGGGGGCACGCATGCGCAAGAGAGAGGCCCAGAAGACCAAAGACCGCGTAAAAGAGAGAGAGAGGACTCCACATGCAGAGACTTCTTCACAACGCACCGTGCGCACAAGAATTCAGAGACTTTTAGAGAATCACTTCTCTAATCAGGGTTCTGATACCCTAATACCTTCTTCTCAAGGAATCTCCGGAACCAGGCGAGAAGGAATTCCTAACTGAAGGCGGTTTTGAGAAGTAACAAGAGGGTTCTACCAACCTTCTGTTCTCTGATTCCTCGAACCAGGCGAGAAGGAATCTCATCGTCGCATCGTCAAAGGGACAAAGTGGTCGCGCGCTGACCAGACTCCTATCGGCACACTTCTCCAGAATCTCTGAGGAGATCTACTTGTAATTTTTTTAAGAATACTTGTAATTTAGCTTCTCAAACTTCTTTTTTTATTGTAAGTTTTCCCCTTTGCAAATCAATGGAAAACAGAAATACGCTGATGAACGGGGAAAAGTGCGAACGTTTATCGCTGAAAAACATCCCTTCAAGGGGATAGAGAACTATTTCATTGATTCCCTTCTCTATCAAGATCCTCTTGAGCTTTTTGAGGACCCGACTCCAGAAGACCATGATTCTGGTAACAAAGCTGACACCAAACTAGAACCAGAAGAAGAATGTCTCTGGGAAATAAATTCACTTGTAACGAGCATTGATAATCTTGATTTCAAAAGCACCGCCAATATTGAAAGCGAGTGGTTCATCAATGAGAATTTAGATTTGGCTTACCTTTCTGCGTTAGCTTCTGATTTTGTACCGTTAGATACTAGTATTGACATAGATAGTGACCCTTTGTCTGCAATAGATGCCTGACATCATTGCACGCGCCAGTAAAGTCATCCCTCTTGGTGCACGAAAAGACCTGTGATGCGCAAGGAGTCTTCTTTGAAGTACCAGCCAAGCACAAAAGTCAGAAGCCAATTCTATTTGGAAGAATCGATTTTGAGCCAATAACTCGTGAAAGTTCAGAAGACTGACGAATCTCCACAATTTTCTCATTGCGGTCCAAGCGCACATCGTATGATGGAGAAAATAGGATACAACCCTATTAAAAGGACTAGCCTGAACTTTGGTAAAGAAAGACGAACACTACTTTGATCTTTCGTGCTAAGAGGGAAAGCCCTCGATTACTATATCAGAAAACTCGAAGGGGATTGGGTCATGTGTCAACACAATCCCCTCAAACTTCGAACCTGAAGAGTCTATATATCATGACCACTCATCAAGCACATCATCGTGGGAATTAGATGTCAGTGTTAGAACTATCTTCGGAATTTTTTTAGTGAACATGGTCTCAACTAACCATCTGAAAGAGAAAGATGAAGAAATGATTTAGTCGGACACTGATCCCTGGATCAAACACTTGAATACTCTCTAAGACATACGCTTTGAGCAGCGTGAACCACCCACAGAAGATAAATTAGTCTAGAAGCAATCTGGGAAGTGAGGCTAACCCCAAACCTATCTTCATAAGAGAGCTTATCGCCTTCCGAGAAAAGACCTAATACATCTTATATGAGAATATATAAATGTCTTTACTTGGAACTGTGAGGACATGTCTGTTCTCGATCCACAGGTGAACATGCATCGCCTCAACATCAAATGTGAAACCAATCAAGCAACAACAGCGATGATTCTGTCTAGAGATTATAGAAGCAATCAAATTAGAAGTGAGAAAGCTCATAGACTCCGGTTTCAAATAGAGGAGCAATATCTTGATTGGGTCTTCAACATTGTTCCCGTCCCCAAGAAGAACGGGAAGATCTGGATTAGTATAGACTTTTACGACTTGAACGCCGCTTGTCCCAAAGATGAGTTCCCTCTTCCCATCACGGATGTCATGATTGACAATACGTGCGGTTTTGAGAGGATGTCCTTCATGGACGACTTCTGATATAATCAAATCAAGATGTATTCAGAAGATGAGAAGCATGCATCTTTCAGTACACCACCGGGAGTGTACTGCTACACAGTGACACACTTTGGCTTGAAGAATGCAGGTGCAACATACCAACGCGCCATGAATACGATCTTTCACGAGCATATACGCAAGATCGTAGAGTGCTACGTAGATGACATTGCAGTGAAGAGCCGCTACAAAGGTGATCACATAGCAGATTTGAAGAGAGTATTCGACATCATGCGGGCACATCAACTAAAGATGAATCCAACCAAGTCCTTCCTGAGAGTGGCTAGTGGCAAGTTCCTTGGATTTGTTGTAACATCTAAAGGAATTCATCTCGACCCTGAGAAAGTCCGTGTCATTCAGGATATGTAACCTTAAAGAAATCTCAAAGAACTTAGAGAATTGCAGAGACGTCTGGCCTACATCAAATCTTTCAGGGTGTTGTCAAACCTTCACTAAGCTGATGAAGAAGGGCGTCTCATTTTATGGGACAGTGATTGCCAAGAAACGTTCGAGGAAATCAAGAGATGCCCCACACATCCACCTGTCCTCGCAGCTCCAGTATCAGGGAAACCATTCCTACTATATGTTAAAGTTATGGATCATTCTTTCGGCACTTTACTAACCCAAAATAATGATCAGGGACATGAGCAAGCAATCTACTATCTAAGTAGGACCATGATCAGAGCCGAGTATCGCTACAATTCTGTTGAAAAAGAGTGTCTAGCTTTGATTTTCAGTTCATCTAAAAAGTTAATTCATTAAGATTGCTTATGATAAAGCCATCTTTATTAAATGGTCGATTGATGAAGTGGGCTATATTGCTTTTGCAATATGAGATGCAGTTCTGCCATAGAAAGCTACAAAAGGTCAAGGTTTGACAAATTTCTTGGCTGAACATCTAGAACCAAGAACAACTAAACTTTACGATGATTTCCTAGATGAGGTTGTTGAAGTTTAAGTAATCCAGACATCTTTCAAAGAACAAGTTTGGCAACTATTCTTTGATGGCACATCAAGAATAGATCCTAGAGGAAACATCATAGCAGGAGTGGGGATAGTACTTGTATCTCCACAGAACTACGTGATTTCTCGCGCATTCTCGTTAACTGAGCCATGTTCCAATAATGTGGCGGAATATAATGCTCTATTAATTCGAATGCAACTTGCAGAAGAGATTGGCGTTAAGTATCTCGAAGTACACGATGATTCAAAACTTATTGTCAATAGGTTCGTGGGGAGTATGAAGTCTGACACAAAACTTGGTGTCCTACCACAACGCAAGCATTAACATGACAGAGAAGTTCACAAGTTTCTACATCAACAATATACCCCGCCAACAAAATGCACATGCAGATTCATTGGCATCCCTTGCCACTTCACTGGCTTTTCCAGCCAGAGCAATAAAGAAGGTTCTCATACATAATCGTGCTCTGTATTATCCGAAGTTCGCCCTTGAAGATAATCAGGCTCCCAGAGCGAAGCCTTCAAGACT
Source organism: Agave tequilana (assembly GCA_038442645.1). Classification (NCBI taxonomy): domain Eukaryota; kingdom Viridiplantae; phylum Streptophyta; class Magnoliopsida; order Asparagales; family Asparagaceae; genus Agave; species Agave tequilana. Next base: position 144,583 of record JAVJIF010015060.1, on the reverse strand, counting down.
TCAACAGGTCTGGAACTTAGGGATTGGCGATTCCCATTCATTATGTTTTATAAGACATATTACCTTGTGATTCTAAGGAGGCAACTATATTACCTAGTGATTCTAAGGAGGCAGCTGCCATCAGAAAGAAAGCACATCGATTCTACTATAATGCGATCACGTGAACATTATTTCGCAGATCGTATGATGGGATCCTGCTTCGCTGCCTTTCGCATGAAGAGGCACAAGAAGCCCTCAGGAAAGCTCACGACGATATGTGTGGAGCTCACTAACCTGGACCGAAACTTGGAGATTGACTCTGAAGGCTTGGCTATTACTGACCAAAGATGATTTTTGACATCGTCGGCCATGCTAAGTGGTGTTACGCCTGTCAGATCCACGATGACTTCATCAACCAAGCACTAGGACATCTTCATCCAATGTTTTCTTCATGGCCATTTGAGATGTGGGAAATAGACATCATCAGACCCATCACCCCTCTAACATCCAAAGGACATCGGTTTATTCTAACAATAATCGATTACTTTTTAAAATGGGTGGAAGCTATCCCCCTGAAGGAAGTAAAGACGTCCGATGGGTCAAGTTCATCAAGCATCATGTCCTATATCGCTTTGGTGTGTCACGACTAATTGTCCACGATAATGTTCATCATCTAAGATTCCAAAGATTATGTAATAAATTTAGAATCCAAAGTGTGTCTTCAACGACATACTATCTAGCTGCCGAAGGCCTTGCAGAAGCATTCAACAAGACGATCGACAAACTTCTCAAGAAGTTTGTCTCAAAAAGTCAATATGACTGGGACAAGAAGTTGGGTGAATGCCTCTGGGTATACCATACAACGGTGAGAACCCCAACAAAGGCTATGCCATTTTTCTTGGTGTATGGATGTGCAGCCTTACTACCATTGGAGATCCAGATTTCATTTTTGCGTATTGCCATGGCAATAGAGATGACAAATGAGGACAAGCATGGGTTGCGCCTCCAAGAGTTAGAAGTTTTAGATGATAAATTATACCAAGCTCAACAACAGATCGAGCTTTACCCAGCTCGAATCACAAAAGCCTTCAACAAGGAAATCATGGAACGAATTTTCACGAAAGGCAATCTTGTCTTAACTGTCAAACGACCCATGGTCATGATATACAAATCCAAAGGCAAATTCTAGCCAAAGTTGGAAGAACCCTATGTAGTAAAGACGGTCTACTCAAATGAAACTTACTGCCTTACAAATTCAAATGGTGACACGCTCATGATGCCAATCAACGGGGAGTTCTTGAAGAAATATTATGCCTGATCATGATTCGGTTTTAGTCTTGTCACTCTTCTCACGATCAAGTTAACACAACACCTCTGAACGAAGCTTCACCCTGATCAATCAAAAGATTATGGTTGAGATCCAAGATGCTTGGAGAGCGCCAAAGAAAAGCTTCCTAATTCAACGGATCACATCACGGTCGAGCGATGCCGAACTGATTGAACATTACTGACATTATGGTGCATGATGTCAATATCGAAGAAATGACAAAGTTAGAGACTTTAGATTTAGGCTTGTCACTCTTCTCACGATCAAGTTAACATTACACCTCTGATTTGATCAATCAGATGCATTAGGGTTTGGGATCCAAGGTGCTTGGGAGAGCGCCAAAGAAAAGCCTCTTATTCAGCAGTTTACATCACGGTTGATCGATGCCAACCGATCGAACATTGTTGACGTTATGATGCATGATGTTAATATCGAAGAAATGATAAAGAAACTTCAGTTTTAGTCTTGTCACTTTTCTCACGATCAAGTTAACACAACACCTCTGATCGAAGCTTCTTCCTGATTAATCAGAAGGATTAGGGCTTGAGATCTAAGATGCTTGGGAGAGCGTCAAAGAAAAGCTTCCTCATTCAATAGATCGCATCACGTCGATTAACGCTGAGTCGACTGAACATTACTGACATTATGATGAATGATGTAAACATTGAAGAAAAGATAAAGGCAAAATGTCAGTTTTTAGCTTTTCATTCTTCTTTAGTACATAGACCTAAATCCATCTTCAATTTAGAAGAATAGGTCATATTTTAAAGTTGAGCATGCCTAAGCAATAGTTTTAGGCACCCTTTTTCCTGGTCATTCCTCTTGATCTAGAAGGATAGCTTATCTAGCTTGACTCTTTCATTGTAATGGTCACATGTCTCCCTTCTCCTATTTGATCGATCAAAACTTGACATAACGACATGGCATCCAAATAGTCAGAAGGTGGATTGAATGAGTTTATCTGATGTCATATCAAATCAAACTCATTGAAGAAGGTTCCTGATGCATCTTTGCAGAACGTTTCCAATGTTTACACATTTATATCAAGTTGTGGCGATCGATCGACTCTCATAGTGGATTGAATGAATTTATCTGATGGCTTATCAAGTCGAACTCATCGAAGGAGATTCATGACGCGTCTTTGTAGAATATTTTCAACGTTTCCACATTCATATCAAAGTGTGGTGGCTGAATGAAGATCAGAGAGGATTCCACGTGGTATGATAATCTCTAGATCAAATGCCTACAAAGTTTATATTTACTTCATTAATCCCTAGTGAGATTTACGGAGCAGAAACCCAGAAGATACATCATGTTACTTATAGTAACACAACACTCCAATGCCTCAAATGGCTAAGGATAGAGGAAAGTGTTAGCTTTTAAGCCCAACAAAAATATCCTCGGCAACTCATCATACTGAAGGAATAGCATGGCTAGCCCAACTCAAACGATAGTTGGTAGAGACATACCAAATCCATTGATAGCTGAGGATTTGCTATCTTAAGGGACCTAATTCCACCTATTCTCACCACCTTGCCAATTCCCTTCCATGGAATGGTAGGATCATAAACTGTATTTATTTATCTGGCAAAATGATTACAGATTAACCCTGTCATGTTAGCATTATACCTCTGACAGTAAAAAATTCCAGTATATCCCCAACGGGTATAACTTTTCAATTCTCTTCAATAGAATGATAAGTTCACTAAATATTGCTCAAATTGCAAAACCAACCAATTTCGATCAAGTTAACACCACACTTCTAGCCAAACATTGCTCAAATCACAAAACTAATTTTAGTCAAGTTAACACCACACTTCTGACTAAATTTATCTAAGCTGCAAAACATATACCTGCTAATTAATATTACACCTATGGCAGACATTTTCTTGATTTTCTTAAAGAAAAAAAATGAGATTTTTAGTGCCAAATTTAATATCACACATCTTGCACTCATCTCACTGTTAAGTTAACATTATACCTATGAATGAACCTTCCTGATTTTCCAAGTGAAAATTGGGTCTTATGGTTAATACTACACCTCTTTAATGTTAAGTTAATATCACACCTCTGACACATATCACTGTTAAGTTAACATTACACCTCTAACAATAGTCATTTCAATTTTCCTAGCAAGAAAAGAATTTTCGGCTAATATTACACTCCTTAATTGCTAAGATTAAAATCATGCCTCTTGCATGCAAAACAAATTACTATCATGTTAATATCACACTCTGACAAATAATTCTCTTGATTTCAAACTCTTTCAATGGAGTTATCCAATAATTGCTAAGTTAACCGTCTCATCTAGCGATCATAATTTTGTCGCTCTAGTTCGTCTAATTTTCAAACAAAAAAAGAAAAAAGGGCGAGACAGAGGCAAAATAATCACTTTCATTGTCAAAATGATAAAAGTGATACAAACACTCTCTTATTCAAGAAGATGGAGTGTTACAAAAGAAGTGAGGACAAAAGTTAATCTCGCTTAGCGAGAGGTTATCTGGTCCTTGAGGTGCTGAATATTTCTTTGTCGTGCATTCTCAGCTTCAACCAAAGCTTGGACCCTCAACTCCTCATATGATAAGAGCTTCTTTAGGGCAAGTTGTGCTTGAAGAGCTTCTAGCTGGGAGGATCAGACATATAGTTCTTGTTGCACCCGATCACTGGCAGCCTCGAGCTCCTTTGCCCTCTTTTTTTCGTTGGTAAGTTTTTGCTTGTTGTCTCGGATTAAGGTTTGCGCCTTAGCAATCGTCGCTCGAGCACTTGCAATAGCTCCCTCTGCGTTTTGATGAACTCTGACTATTGGAGATCATCCGTCAAGGTCTGATAGCTGGCTTTAGAGTCATCTAGATGACGAGTCTGCTCAGCTATCTGTTTCTTGATCTTTTTTCATTCGTATTCCTGTGCATCACGAAGTTCACTCAACACTTATTGTGCAGCGTCAATTGGACTGACATTCTCTAAGGTCCTCAGTTCCTTCGAACACATTCCCAATTGCTCTACCTACATTTAGTGTGTTTTGGCCAGATCAAAGCCCCCGGTTTGCCGAATATTCTTGATTTGGTTCGCGAGGAGTGATTGTGGGAATTTGAAAGGACTCCGCCCAGAGAGTACTAATTTTGAGCAACATGTCATCGTGGCGAAGAACTGCTCGATCATTTGGAGAGTCAGCTCTTCTAAAATACCATAACTGTTGTTGCCGCCGCCACAGGAGCACTTCTGGATCCCATCTCCATGATAGTAACAGAAGTGCTCTCAGAAGTCGAGGGCAGTGCACTTGTCTCTCCAGGAGCAAGTTGGGTTTGGAGTTGCCTCATCCCTGAGATCACCACAGGAGCTTCAGGATTTGGAACTGTAATGGCTTCCTGTGTAGCAACCTCGAGAACGGGCTTCACCACGAGGGCCTTCTCTGTTTAAGCCTCAAAAGGAATGACCTTTGCACCGAGATCTATGATAGGCTCTTCTACTTGAGCTGGTGCAATATACCCTGCAATCATTATGACGGTGATAATGCTCAGAGCAAGAGTATCAAATTCTTGTATCTTACCAGGTTGAGAAGTTTGAGAGGTAAGTCCTCCGGTAAGTCTCCGGACTGAGAAGATTCCCTAGCCACAGATGCTGTGCCCATAGGGACTGCTTCAGTGCTAGTCTTGAGAACTTTCAAACCATCTGATTGGGTTAGTTTCTCAATGATATTTGAGGGTTCCCCCTTCATTAGTAACAACAGCCTCTGCGAATGCCATACAAGCAGGTGTTGAAACAACATTTGTATAATGGAAATGAAAAGCAATGATTGGAGTAGAAAGAATACCCTCAGTGGTAGTAGTATCTCCAAGGGCAGTTACATCCCTGATGCAACCAATTGCATCTCTTCTTTCGCCATATGGGAGAACTTGCTAGTATCGGGACGAGGAGCCGGCTCATTATCAAAATCATGGTCATCTCCAAAATAATCAACACGCGCTTCAGATGATGAAGACGACACTTGAATCAGGGAAGCTCGGGTAGTGGGGGCTTTGCCTCCAATTAAGCCAATAGTCAGGCTGCATTAGGAGCTTTCGAGGTTGGCATCATAATGTTTGGAGAGTTCGGTTGCATCTCCACTCTTTCTCCCGGAATCATTAATGATGCTGAAGCGATTTTCAGTTGAGGTGGAGCATCAATTTTCACCCTTTCTGTTTCCTCCATGGCCCTTGGCTCCTATGCGGTTGCGAACTCTTAGCAATTACAAGTTCCTCCGAGGCTTATGTCCCCACTGAAGCTGCAGGACCTTTATTATGTTGATTCTGATGACGCAAGGAAGTGGCTGAGGCCAATTTTTCCTCTTCTTCGAACTCATCATCAGCAGAGAATATCGTCTCAAGGCCCGCTTCTGGCCTAAAAATTCCATGAGCTTCGGCCCCAAATCCTCTCTGTGCTTTCTTCCGACATGAACCACCCCAGAGGAAGATGGTTGGGCACGTTTTGTCAGAGATTGGCGTGACTTTTTTGCAAAACGTTCCTTGGCAGTTTTGCACCACGCTCTGACTCTTGGGCCGCTTCGTATATGCCAGCGTCTTTCTCAGCTTTCAAACACTCGTTCAGTCCCTTTTTACGGGTGGTCTTGGATCCCTTACAAGCACTGTAGGTAGATTTGATTGCCTTGATACACGAGATATTGGTCCCGTAAACGGTACCATATCCGCGATGATATACCGTGTGCAAAAGCTGAGGCTGTTATAAGAATTGGGTGTTCGTTGAGGAAGACTAAACGTCACATCGTTCCTTCGGCCACGTGGAAATACAACGCATGTACCCCTTCAAAGAGATTCCCGTTGAAGCGAAGACTGGTATTTTGATTCCCACATAAAGCTGATTGTATTCAAATTGTCTGGCGAACTGACTCGGCCGAAATGGCTCGATCGTGAAGATGTCACCTTGACGAAATATCAGATATTGGGGTCGAATATTGATCAGCCAATAGAAGACACTAGTGGATAAGGTGGTAAACCCATATGGACCTGCGAATTCAGGAAGCGGTCCCCATATGATGTATCTTGAATATTAGAGAAGCACCAGACCAGCTGGTAGTTAAATCACTCTGAATGGTTCTCCTAATAAAGAAAATTTATGTAGTCTAAGTCGACGCTCTAACTTCTGTAGGAATGGCACAAAGTCTTCTGATCAGGAATGGACAATGCATAACACACCATGCTACCAAGTAGGTGTAGGGGAGTTTGACTCTTCGATTAGGCACTTTAGCTCAGGATTGATGTTCTGATAATGAGCACCTTGCTCTCATCGTCTACTAGAGCTTCTACTTTGCAAAACGTCTTAGTCAACACCTAAAGGCCGCTCTGCGTGCACCCCACCATTGCTGGAAGAAGGGTAATATTTCAGTCAAACGCCAATAAGACAGCTGGGTATACAACTTCAACTATAACTTCATGGGGAAGTGTAGGCACGACACACCGCTTCATCCACATCATCAAGAATCCAGCTGAGTCCTGTTGGAAATAGGGTTCTTGGCTTGCTAGTAGAAACTTTTGAAGACTGTGTCTAGTCTGAAAGTGTCTTCATTAGATTCTGTGGTGTATGAGGATGTTGATGCACCTTAATCTCTGTATCCATGTTCAGAGGTAGGCGAGTTAGTTGGTCAGCTTTATTTCCCAGACCATTGAAAAGATAGCTCGCCTAGGCCATCTGTCTAACCTCTCCAGATCTCAAATCAGTGGTCTTGGCACAGATGTGAAAGTGGCAAAACACTTCTAGTATGTCGCATACACTAAAGAAGCACTCGCCTCTATCACTTGTAATTCCTCGGCCGACGGGACATATTCTTCATATGGGATGTCCCCCCATCGCTAACTCAGAGACTTCATACATCTCATGTAAAGCAAAACCCATCTCTCGACTGGGGTGAACAATGTACACATCTCCAGATTGCAGCGCTCCAATATAGCGAAGAAGTGATGATTGCTCTGCGGGATGCCATATTGGACAACCCTGACCGCAAAATGGAGGTTGCTCTGTTTCAGCTCTTCCCTCAAGTCCTCAAGGATGAAGCTCACTATCCTTGACCATCAATTTTGTTAGAGGAATGAACCCATCCCAGTGCCCGTAATTTACCTTCAGGAAGTCACCTTTTACGGCTATGAACTGATTGATGAACGTTGTTGCTTGATGAGGAGTCTCGCCTATTGGATACTCTGCCTTCAATGAACCCGGTAGCAGTCCAACTACATTCCTACCGTGCCTGCCGGGATTGCAGTATGACAATAGATCCGCCCGAGAGAAACTCCGAACTGCTCTTTTGTCAGTTCCCACTTCATTGATCGATGGAGGGACATCGATTGAATAGATGACAAAGAGAACATCTTCTCTATATTCGGGAGAAAGAAATGACGTTCTCCGAGCTGACGAAGCCATTTGCAGTTGCCATCGCACATCACTTCTCCTCATTGACAGAATCTCTGAATAAAAGTTCTGGCTTTCTTAGCAGCGTACGAGCATTCGATTCAAATCGCCCGTCTGTGATAAGCTCTCGGAGAGTCAGCGAGCTAGCCTGGCTTAACTTGATCTGTCGCTCCTGATTCTTTTCGATGAAAGCTGGTACAGTCCCACTGAAGATTGAAATAATATTCGAGTCTGGTCCATCCACATGATTAAAGTGACGTCTCTTCGTCAGAGGGTCAGAAGAATATCTCACTGCAAAAAGGAAAAAAAATTGAAGATTAGAAATCTCAAAAAGACAGTGAGAAATATCAAAGTGTTGAAGCTCAAACGTGGGAGTCAACATATGAGACCCGCGTTCAATGAGATGAAACGTGAGGCTCGCATAAAGCCCGTGTCTGAAGTTCACACTTATGAACTTAGAAAATTTTCTAAGTGTTGTGAGTAAACATGAGTCTCATAATGAGACTCGCGTTCAAAAGTCTCAAAGCGCGGAGCTCGTTAGGCTCGCGTCCAATTCATAGACGCGAAGGTCACGCTGATAAGACAAAAACACAAAGATCATCAAAATTCGCGTTCTGCTCATCAAGAGAATCACGTTTACAAATCAAACGCGAGCTTGTGAGTCCCGCGTCGACTGTTCAACTTTAAAGAAAGTTTTCAACTTCAAAACGAAGTTAAGAGATAGTATCTCTTCAAATTCTGCAATGATGAAGCCATTTATTATCTGAGATTGGTACCTCCGAAGGAGGAGAACCAATCGTGGTGGTTGGTGCAGCGGCGGCGCTAGAAGAAGAAACAATGTGCTTTGATTTCGGAGCCATTTCAATGCTGAAAATCTTCGAAAAAGATTAAAAGAAAGCTTAAAAGCTCTGGGTTCTGAAAACTCAAAAACTTTGAGAGAAAAAAACTCAGATGTGGACTTGAGATTGAAGACAGTCAAACGAATAACTATTGAAAAGACCACTTATGTTTTTATAGGCCTTTCAATGGCCGAGATACGTGGCGCCAATCTCGAGCTCAATTAGAGCTGACTTGTGGCACTTATAAACCCGTGTTTCAGATGATGCCCGCGTCCAGAAGCTCCCAACGTGACCCTTGAGCTTCAAGCCTAGGGCGCATCCCAATGAGGATCGTGTCTTCATTGAAGTTTGCGTCCAATAAGTAGTAGCGTGACAGTCGCATCTTCATGAGAGCCGCGTTCTCTATCCAACACATGATTATGTTCCTGCTTCTGCAATCAGTTCAACAGTATACTGACAAAAGCAATCGACAATTTTACTGGTTCAACAGTACACCGATAATCAAATCAAAGCTCGATAAGTTCTAAACTGTGTATCTAGACGCTTACAAAAGATTATCCCTGGAGGCTTCAAGCAGTTTAACAAAAAACTCACGAAGATCAGAATCCAGGCATGATCAAGCTCCGAGTACTCTGAAAGATTGCATGTCTAATCGCGAAGGCCCAAATCTAAATAAAGTCCAAAATATTTCAAAACTCTTTCCAGTCAACTACAGGGTTCGAAAACGTTGGAGGGGTTCTGTAAGTTGTATAAAAATCACTATGGACAAAGTTTTGGGCGCGGACCTCACCAAACGCGAGGGTCACTCCCAACTCAGATGCGAGTCTCAAGTCGGACGCGAAAATGAATCTCAACCAATTGTGGATGTCATCATACAGAAAACGTGAGGGTCGCGTTCAAAGGTTAGACACGACACTCGCGCTGCTTATTGCATGTGAGTCTGAATAACTCTGCGCTTTGCATCAAACGCGAGCTTGTGAGCTCTGCCTGTTCCCTCTCAGACGTGACTCTGAGAAGCCTGTGAGCTCCGCGTCCAATAATAAAGCGAGGTCCGTGTCCAACGTGAGACGCACATTTCTGTTGTAAATGCCCCTCATTGCTGGGTCATTTAATACCCACGTAATGTGGGGGAGTAAATCCCATTATGAAGGGATTCTAGGGGACAATTCTACCCCTAAATCCCTTGTAAATAGCTTTCAAAGGGCTTTTCTTTGGAGAATTTGGGGGGAGAGAGATAGAGGAAGAGAATTCCTTCTCTTTAAAAGAAAAACTCTTAACGATTGCTGTGTTCAAGTGAAGTTATTTCAATTTCTTTGAGAGCATCCTAAAGATGATTCAAGAGAAGATTTTCGTTCAGCTGGTCAACGGAGACCAAGATTCATTCTCTATCGACACACGAGGAGCCTAGTTTTAAACAAAGAGGATATCGACTCAGACCTCTCTTCTCTTTTATAATTAGATTTTTGATCTGTTATAATCTTCTTTGTAATCAATAAGAATTTTTACATGACTCAAATTTTCCGAGGGAACGTCGCACTGCCAGTAAGGACTCCCGAGGTACTTATATGTTGGGGAGGCAACGCTTAGAGGGGGCTCTTTTCTGATTTGGGAGAAGACTTCTTTAAGACCTTCCTTTGGCCAGAGATTTTTTTTTGGAAAGAAGAGACTCCCAGACAAAATCCACTACTCCCTATCTCATTGTAATCCTATGATTGGAATAGAGTGCTAGTTCTATAGAATTCACTAATTCCATAAAAAATAGTGAATTCTCTCCCTCCTCCTCGTGGTTTTTCTCAATTGGGTTTCTACATAAAATCTTATGTCTTCACGTTGCTTTTGATTCTTTCTCGTAGATCACAATACGAATTGACTGTGGCTAGATTCCTCCCAGGGAAGTTACCTGCCACATATGTAAAGGCATATAACCAAACTTTCATGGCATTTCATTGCTACAGAAAAAATTCTGCATTAGATGCATGAAGTTCTTTTTGTGTATGCCCAACTTTTGTTGCTTTTAACATGGAAGCTCCAGTATTTTTTTTTTAATTTTTTACACCACCTTCCCCCCTTTGACGAGAGCTCCTGTAGTCTCGAAGAGGACAATCCCAAAGGTTCCCCTGAAGATTGCATTTAACAGTGTTCTTTTACAAACCCCTCTTTATGCATCCAAATCGATAATGTATTTAACATCTGCTTTGGCTATCCTCTTGTTATTGCAGTATATCTCTTGCATAAATCTATAATTAGCCTTGAGCTGCAGTTTAATCTATATCTGGTTGACATTACTCTTTATGTTATTGAATATTTTGCAGGGGACCGGTTTGTGAATGGGAAGATTGTTAAGACGTCCCAGAGGGAGATTGAGAGAGAGGAGGTCGTCCCAGAGCTTTGATATACTACAAGATAACTCAGTATCTGACGCAGACGGAGGAGAGTCGAAGGTGTGAGGCAAGGGTCGTCTTCTCAATTTTATATGGTGCTGGATTTGAGAGAGTATCATATGATGTTAATATTCCAGGACTCTGGTGTGTTTTGCTTTGCTACAAGACTTGATGTTGTTGCCCTAATTTGTACTGCCACAGCTATGTGCTGTCCTGCCCATTTTGGTTCAGATATTGTCCCCTGTTCTGAATTAAATATGTGACATCTATGTTCTTGCTGTTTTATGATATTCTCTTCGTCTTGATGAAATGCTGATTGTGTTTTATGCATTACAGCAGCTGTGCAGTTGTAGGAATTTTTGGTAGAGGTCCAAATGTCTTGATTTGCAATATCTCTAGGATTAAATTGAATTTGTCAAATTGATGTCTGTTTGTGGTTGCTTAGCAAAATACTGGTGAAAGCTATTAGCCAAGGAGAAGTGAGGGTTTATTGCTGTGTGTTGCTTTCATGTATATCGTAAAACAGACTGTTCAGAGGTCAAATACATGCTAAGCTTTCTATGTAGTTTGTCTGCTTGTGTGATGTTTATGCAAGCCTTTTTGAATTTCTCAAATCTGAATATATATCACTTCTCTTGGGAGGAGGAGAATCACATTAGCATCTTAAAAGAGATCAAAGTGAGAGAAAACCTACATAAATCTCTTAGAAGAGAGCAAGTTAGCAGCTTTTAGAGAGGGAGATAATGCTATCGTTTCTTTCACTTGCAACTCTTGGTCAAAAATACGCGGACCTTTTGAGTTCTCGTGGAGATCGTTCTTTCACTTGTAACTCTTGGCAGTGACATTTTGAACTTTGGTGGACGTGGAGGATTAGATCCAATGAGAGGAAGCCTATGGCTAATCGATATTGCTCATCATCAATCATTTAGCTGTTGCAATGACTAAAATTTTTGAATGAAGGGTCGTTGCCTTGTAATCAAGAAAATTGAAAATAAATATCAGATGATATTGTGACCCAGTTAATATTGAAATAAATCAAGAAAATTGACCGTTACATCCTGATAAATTATTCGAGAATATTTATTAGAGTGCAATACTTATGATCATGACAAGATTTCTATGACCATTGTACTACATATTGGATGACATTGACATCACCTGCATTACTCTGCATGTATCAGGTATCACTTGCTATAGTGTTGGGTCTGGGTCTGGTCTTCTATAGAGTTGGATCTGAATACTACAATAATTTATATATATATATATATATATATATATATATATATATATATATATATATATATATTATATATATATATATATATATATACTTTTAATCTGATTTTCTTTTCTCTCTTTCTTTCTTTTCTTTTCTTTCTTTCTTTTTAAAAACGGGTCGGATCCGAGTCTGTGCACAGACTGGGTCTGGTGTACAGACCCAGACCCGAACTGGGTCTGGCCTGGATGGTCCAGGTCCTGGCATGCCCTGGCCTGGCCTGGAGCAGATTGAATTGATTCAGGCTCAGGAAGTGGAGGCACCACGGGGGTGGATTGGGTTGAAGTTCTTATCGCATTTCTGAACCTTCTTTGAAAACTGGAGCGGGCGAAGGCAACTGGGAAATCAATGACCCAAATCCTGACTTCATAGTGAATAAGATCGTATGGAAGAGGCAGATCGTATCTGGTGAATTTGACACGCCAAAAAATCCAGGATCCAAACCGATTCTTCGGATATGGTTGGAGTTTTGAATGCGAGACGGTTCAACTTCTTCATCCATAAATAGGAGATGGCTTTGGAAGTGATTGGCTCATATCTTCCAGAGTTCTCTGCCCCCTAAACTCTTGTTCTGGCAGATTGCAGTGTCGTTCTTCCTCTTCATTCGATGGAGGAAAGAGAGGGAAAGGATTGAGGTAGTTGTCGCAGTTCTTGTGCTCAAGAGTTTTTGAATGAGCCTCTCGGAGGGCAATTGCCCAATCAGAGTTGAGCCGAAGAGGTGGCTATTGCCTGATTCGGGACGAGCCTCTCGAAGGACAGTTGCTCAATCAGGGATGAACCAAAAAGGCGATGGTTGTCTGATTGAGGATGAGCCTCCCAGAGGGCAGTTTCCAATTAAGGATGAGCCAAAGAGGCGGTAGTTACTTGATTGGGGATGAGCCTCCTGGAGGGCAGTTACCCAATCAGGGATGAGCCGAAGACGCGGCAAATGCTTGTGTAATCATTCCCGATTGGGGGCTTCCTTCCTCGGAAAACACAAATAGGAGTCTCTATGGAGAGGCGCTCATGACTAAGCCACATGAGGACTGGTGAGCGGTTTGGCGGATCCTGCGGAGGATGTAGAGAGCCAATAATAAATAGAATGTAATTTTATTAAATGACTTTGATAAAATACATAAAAAAAAGCGATGGGACGTAGGGTACTTGTATCCGTTAGAGAAACTTTCCTGCTCTTATTTTTAGGTTGGTGTTAGTCGACTATTCTGTATTGAGAGATCAGGTGTTGCGACTGAGTTGGAGGCTGGACCTCTTGTTGTCTTCCGTTTCAGAGGAGGCCCCAGTGTGAGAATGTACTCTCATAATAACCTTGCTGGACAAGATTTTCAAGGTACTTACGGAGGGACGACAATGAAAAGTTCAATGTCCTTTGTTACTGTGGAAAGAATAGTAGTCTTCTCTTTATGGCGAGTAGGATCTTGTGCTCTTGCTTCCGGACATCTCACCCGGGTTGACCTTTGATGGCCTTGAAGACGTCTTGGATCAGGAGCTTTAGTAGGGTGAAGTTGTCGGGAACTTGGTAAGCTTGGGACTGGCCTAGTTGAAGGTGCGTGAACAGTGGCTTCTTAAAAGTGCCCCATCCGTGATCTTGAAAATCAACGGAGGGGTCTCTGTGTTACAGCTTTGGTTTGGTCCTGTCATCTCTGCAGCTGAAAGATGCATTGGCAAAGCTCTTCATTGCCTCTTCCAATTGGATGTAGGGGTGGCCCCGATATGGTACCTCGCCCATCGGGTGATCATGTTATATTTCACCAGGTGTTTGTACAATGAGTGATTGACTCACAGTCTGTCGATGAACGCAAAAGCAGATGCGTCTTTGTTGCAGTGGTGCACTTTAGCCAGCTGATTCTAGAAGCAGCCAATGTATGACTTGAGAATGTCAGAGGGCCTCATCTTGAAGAAAAGGAGGTGATGGTTACTCTGCTTGAATTCTTGACGGGAAGAATATCGAGAGAGAAACAGCTTAGTGAGATCTCCAAAGTTGTGAATTGAAATGGTGGAAGGGAATAAAAATAGCCGAGACTATTCCCTTCAGGCTGGAGGGGAAAATTGGCACAAGATGAAGTCATCCCTGGAGTGTATCACCAACTTGTCCTTGTAACGCCCCGATCCGGTGGGTACGGAGACGCTACTGTGACTTATATACGCAGGTCAGAAATATTCTCACGTACATACGCTAAGCATCAGTACAAGTAAGAATCAGAGTACGGAAGCACGTGACAATATACATTCCAACATAAGGATTACAAAGTTATCACAGAGCGTGATATATTGGTACATGTACATTATATCACAGCCGGGTACAAAAGTAAGAATTGCAATTTGTACAGCAAAAAAGTGCTCACGGGCGGAGAAGAAGATCCCCGAGCTTGCAGGAAGATTCAGGAACAGAAAGAGCTAGGACATGTCAGCCTGCTCCGAGAGATAAGTTTGATCTTCGGCGGATGGCTCTGCTTCAATCCAAGCTTCAGAACCTGAACATACAAGTCCAGGGGAGTTAGAAACTCCCTAACAAATATTCAAGTGAATGCCAAGTGTCGTGCAAAGATAAGTATATGTATGTTGATATAATCCGAACAGTAGTAAGCATCAAGAACTGGGTTAAGAGCACATATATAGTAAGCATACAATGGAAACATAAGATGAAAGTGAGAATGCCATGAATAAACCTATCATTACTATTTTTAATATTTGTACTTATTACTCGTTCTACCCATATGTTTAGGTATGTGTAATAGCGTCCTAGCACACATACATCCACATAGGAGTAAGTCGAGGCTGTTATTGGAAACCAACGGGGGTATCAACGAACAATGTTTACAGTGGGTCCCGTACATGCTCGGGACCACGGTCCAGGACGTTCCATTGCTGGTGTATGGAACTGGCCGCAAGGCCTACAGGAGGGTCTTATAGAATGCCCTTATTAAGATGGTACCAGGAAGGAGGGAGCCAGCACTCCCATCGGTCGACTGGAGGCCCACAGGTCAGACCGGATGTTTTAGTTGCACAACATACCTAGTACCACACGGACATATATTGATAGCCGCAAGTTTCCCCCAGCCCGATTCAAGTAGTTTCTTTTTAAGATTTATTATGTAATTATCGATTCACGGAAAGCAAGTGCATGACAAGATCAGGAGTTCAAGAGTACATGAGTATTATAATTTCAAGTCACAGGATTCCTGTCGATATGATAATCGTAAGCCAAGTATCGATATGCCATAATAAGGCGAGTATCAAGTGGTAGCATAACAGGTGTCATGAAAATAATATAATATTAGTCAATATGACGAAGCAGGAAAATCTGAAGGAAAGCGAGGATACGCGCCTAAAACTTTAGAAAAACACTGGGAAATCCCAAGCTCCGGAGTCTAGGTAACCAACGCGTTCAATAACCAATATTATATATAAAAGAAAGAGGAGGAAAAAGGATGAATCAAAAAAAAAGGGAGAATGAAGTCGAAGGAGTCTCAGACGCGGGAGGTTGCGCCGCGTTGAGGTCACAAACGCGGGGTTTGAGACCCGCGTTTTATAATATAGGAAGAACGCAGACGCGAGTACGTGCTCCGCGTCACGTTAATATGTGAACGCGAAGATCGCATTAAAGAGGTGTTTGGACACGGGTGAGCTCCGCGTTTTAAAACAGGAGAGAAAGAGAGACAGGGAAATGAGATAGACGTAGGAAAAAGGGGGGATAAAGACACAGTGATGGGAGAGGAGAGACGCAGGTTTAGGGAAAATTAGAAACGAAAAGAAAAGGAAAAAGGAAGGAAAGGAAAGAAGGAAGGAAAGAAAGAAAAGCAAAGGAAAGAAAGAAAGAAGAGAAGGGGGTGGTAGGCCGACCGTGGTTTGGCCGGTGGTCGCCGGCGGCGGCCGGAGTTGGCTGGAGATGGGCGACCAAAGCCCAAAAGAGAAGATAGTTGATGGTGCAAGTGTAGTTCAAATGAAAAAAATGAAGTTTTGAAAATGGCATTTCGGAGGAGAACGAAGCTAGACCTCGTTGGAAAGAGAATGACGAGGAGAAGAAGATGATATGATTGGTGGTGGTTAAGGTGGTGTAAGTGGTGGTGGAAATGGTGGTGAAGTTGATGGAGAAGATGGGTTTCCTTGATGAAAAGAAGAAGAATAAGGTAAGGAAGATGGTGTTGTTGTTGTTAGAATGAAGGAGGAGATGGAGGAGAAAGTGGCGGAGAAAAATGGTGGAAGAAGTTGGTGGTGGAGGAGATGGAGAATGGAGGGGAGTGGCCGGCCAAGGAAGGCTTGGCTGCTATTTTCGTTGGCTGTAAAATGAAGGAGAAGAAGAGAAAATGAAAGAGAGAGAAGATGAGGATATATATATATATATATATATATATATATATATATATATATATATATATATATATATATATATATATATATATATATATATATAAGGGAGTTGATTATTACAACATTGCCATTGCCAATCCCTCCAAAAGAGACTTGCGTCTCCACTTAAAATGGGCTGCGTCCCACATAATGAAAATCTGCGTCTAGTAGTTGTCTAGACGCAGTGATGGAACTTGCGTCCAGGAAATAGCGAAAGTTGTGTTTAACAGAAAAGACAAAAAGGCATGGTGACTAAATCAGAGTTGATTTCTTTTGAAGGACATAACATTAAATGCGGAATGGAGAGAGTCTCCGCATTAACTATCGACCCAGGTTTGGGGGTCTCGCGTCAGGCTAGGAGAGAGAAAAATTAAAATATTCGGATAGAATTCCGGTATCTGGGAAAACACTGAAAACTCAGGAAAAGCCAGAAAAATGAAGTATCTCAAAAAATTTTCAAAAATTCTCAAAAATAATAAATATTATTTAAAGATTTTTGGTGAATCAGTTTTTAGAAATTCAATCTCATTTTCAAGATAAAAATCCTGAAGTCAACCATTGACACTGGTCTACACCGGGTCGGCCGGATTTTGATAAAATCTCAGAAAATGCCTGAAAGGAGAAAATATAATTTTAAAAAGAAATATGAAAGAGAAATTTAGAAATTTGATTCCAATTGTAAACTAAAATTCCTGGAATCAACCAGTGATACTGGCCGACACCAAATCCAGGGAAATTTTGATAAATTCTAAAAATTCTCAAAAAATTCATTTAGATGGAAAACATTTATTTAAGAAATAATGTGGAAAGCCGTTTTTCAGATTTTCAACTCCATTTGTGAATTTAAAATCCGAGAGTTGGTCAGCGACACTAGTCGACACCGGTTTTGAAGATTTACAATTTAATTCAGAAAAATTTCAAAAAATCATGAAAAATCTAGAATATTAAAAAATAATATTTGAAACTGAAATCAATCAAATCTGAATACCAAAAAGGTCAAATATGCCGTACTGCTATATGAGTAAGAATTTAAATACAGAAAATAAGAAAATACGCTCCAAAAATCAGGACACACAGCTACGCACGTATTCTGAGGATGGGGTGTTACAATCCATCCACCCTATCAAAAATTTCGTCCTCAAAATTTCGATAATGGGGATGTGAAGGCAAAAAAGAATAGGGGTAATGAATTTTACCAACTAAGATGTAAAGAGTTGGGGGGTAACGTTCACGAATAATATCCTCTCGTTCCCACGTAGCTTCTCTTGGGGCATGCCTATTCCAAGAAACTAGTACCAATGGTATTGCCCGATTTTTCAATGTTTTGACACTTCTGTCCATAATGGTCATCGGCTGCTCCTTGTAGGATAAATCTGGTTGTAGTTCTAATTCTGAGTGATCTAGAATGTGACTTTCATCCTTGACATACTTCCTCAAATGTGATATATGGAATACATTATGTACTCCTTCTAAAGATGGTGGTAATGCCAATCGGTAAGCCACATCTCCCACGCGATCCAAAATTTCAAATGGGCTGATGTATCTCGGACTAAGTTTTTCGCGAGTACAGAATCGGATTACCCCTTTGGTTGGTGATATCCTTAAAAATACGTGATCACCTGTTCTGAATTCCAACGGTCTTCTATTAGTATCTGCCAACTCTTCTGTCGGCTCTGTGCTGTCCGGAGATGATCCTTGATAATTCTGACTTTATCTGTTGTCTGGACGAGAATATCTGGTCCCATAAGTCTTCTTTCGCCAATTTCATCCCAACATATTGGTGACCTACATTTTCTATCATATAATGCTTCAAATGGAGCCATCTTAATACTGGCCTGATATTTGTTATTATAAGAGAATTCTACAGATGAATATGTCTTCCCATGACCCTTTAAATTCTATCATGCAGGCTCGTAACATGTCTTCAAGGATTGGATAGTTCGTTCAGATTGTCCATCCGTCTGGGGATGATATGAGGTATGAATTTCAGACGAGTTCCCAAATTTTCTTGGAGACTTTCCAAGAAATGTGATCGGAATCTCGTGTCTCTATCTGACACAATGCTAACTGGAATTCCATGCAGATGAACGATTTCTTTCATATATTTATCTGCAAGAACTTGTTGACTGACCTACTCTGAAGGGTAGGAAGTGAGCTGCTTTTGTGAGGCGATCAACAATTACCCAACTGTATGTTACCTTTAGGACTGTGGGGTAGAGCTGTAACAAAATCCATGGTGATATGTTCCCATTCCATTCGGGGTAGCGGTAATGGTTGTAGAAGTCCAGCTGTTCTTGATGTTCTACCTTTATTTGCTGACAAACCAAGCATTTTGCCACATACTGGGCTATCTCCCTTTTTATGCCATTCCACCAAAACTTCTGCTTCAAGTCTTGATACATTTTATTTCCTCCTGGGTGTATGGAATAAGCCGAACTGTGTGCCTCTGCCAAAACTTTCTGCCGGGACTTTCCCTTGTGGTACACAGATTATTTTACCAAAATAAAGTGCACCATCCGAATGAATACAAATATCTGTTTTTAATCCAGCTTCTACTTGAGCCCCGAGTTTCTGTAATCTGGGGTCTCCCTTTTGGGCTTCCTTAATTTCACTTATCAGGGTTGGTTGAATCTGGAAGGTCATTAGTTGACCTGACTCATCAGCTCCTCGTATTAGCATCAAGTCCAACTTTATGATTTCCGCAAGCAATTCCTTCTGTTGAGTAAGTTGTAATAATACTTTATTCTCTGGTCTCCTGCTTAATGCATCTGGGACTGTATTGTCCTTACCAGGATGGTACTGTAAGTCTATGTCATAGTCAGCCATCAATTCAAGCCACCGCCTTTGCCTCATGTTTAATTCTTTCTGTGTGAAGATATACTTAAGACTCTTATGATCAGTATAGATCAATACTTTGTCCCCCAGAAGGTAGTGTCTCCAGATCTTCAATGCAAATATTACTGCCGCCAGTTCTAAGTCATGGGTTGGGTAATTTCTCTCATGTGGTTTCAATTGCCTAGATGCATAAGCTATGACATGACCATGCTGCATTAATACACATCCTAGGCCTTTTCCGGATGCATCACTATATATAAACCATCCCTCCTATTCCTGAGGGAGTCTTCAAGATTGGAGCTGAAATTAGTCTCTCCTTTAATTGTTCAAATGCTGTAGTACATTCCTCTGACCATTGATACCTTTCCCCTTTTCTGGTGAACTTTGTTAATGGGGTTGCGATTTTGGAGAAGTCTTGTACAAATCTCCTGTAATATCTGGCTAATCCAATAAAGCTTTTAATTTCAGTTACTGTCCTTGGGATTGGCCAATCTTTGACTGCCTGAATTTTGATAGGGTCAACTGAAATTCCTTCTTCTGAAACTATATGACCCAAGAAAGCTATACGGTCTAACCAGATATCACACTTGCTTTGCTTAGCATAAAGTTGTTCCTGCCGGAGAGTCTGTAGCACTATCCTCAAGTGTTCTTCATGCTCTCTGTCATTTTTTGAATATATCAAGATATAATCGATGAACACCACGACAAACTGGTCCAAATATGGCGAGAAAACTCGGTTCATCAAATCCATAAAGACAGCTGGGGCATTGGTCACTCTGAAGGGCATGACTAGAAATTCGTAATGACCATAGCGAGTTTGGAATGCTGTCTTCGGAATATCTTCTTTCTTTACTTTTAGTTGGTGATAACCTGATTGTAAATCTAATTTTGAAAACACCCGGGGCCCCATGAAGTTGATCAAAAAGGTCATCAATTCTTGGTAAGGGATATTTATTCTTGATGGTAACTTTGTTTAATTCTCTGTAGTCTATACACAACCGCTTACCACCATCTTTCTTGTTGGCCAATAGTACCGGAGCTCCCCATGCTGAAGTACTCGGTCTAATCAATCTCTTGTCAGAATATTCCTGTAACTACCTCTTTAGAACTTCTAATTCAGTGGGCGCCATTCTGTATGGAGTTTTAGATATTGGGACTGTGCCCGGAATGACATCAATGGAGAACTTAATTACTCTGTCAGGTGGAAGCCCTGAGATCTCTTTAAATACTTATGGAAACTCATTCCAAACTGGTACTCCATTTTCCTGAATATCAATAGTAGTCATCTGTGTTTTTTCCTTGGCAGGTTTATGTTCTCCTTCAAATTGGAACTCAGGCTGAAAGTAGTATTCTGAAAATAACCTTCTTGTTTCGACAATCAATAACCACATGGTATTTGCTGAGCGAAGTCATGCCTAAGATTACGTCGTACCCTTTAGTATCTAGTACGAGCATATCCACTGCTAATGTCCTGCTACATAGTTCCACCGGACAATCTACACAAATCTATTTGAGATAACTACCCCATTACCGGTACTAATCTCCCCACTGGTGGTCTAAATATTCAATAGGTACAGAGTGCAAAGCAGTGAAACTATCTGATATGTAATAATGAGAAGCGCCAGAATCAAAGAGGGCTAAAACAGGTTTAGAGTGCACCATGATCTTACCTGTCACAACCTCTCCAGAAGTTTGGGCCTCTTCCGCTGTCAAGTTGTAGGCCCGTCCTTTTTCACGACCTGCTGTTGTTCTCTCCCCTTGGAGCTGGGCGAAAAAAAACCGTTGTTGTGGAGAGAGAGGGCCCTTTTGACCATCGGCCCTGGGTTCCTCTATCCAATGGCTACTGGAGGTGCCGGTAGGGTTCAGTTCATCATCCCAGTTCTCTTATGGGACAGCCTTCTATTGTGTGATCACCAGATCCACATGCTAGGCATAATCCATTTGCCCTACGACACTCCTGTTGGTGTGGCCTGTCCTCTGGAAATAAGCACATATAGGAAGTGGTTGAGTTATCTGAAGAGGGGCTGATCGAAATGGTCTTCTAATCATTGGGGCTTTTGCAGCCCTGACTGGACCTCCTCTGCCTAGTTGCTGAAATGGCCTCTTCATGGCCTGTTTTCTCCTCTGATCAAGATTCTTTTTCTCCAATCCTCGCTCCACCTCTCGAGCTACAGTAAGGACCTGGGAATAAGTTTTCAGTTGTTGGGGAATCAAAAGGACTTGAATATCCATTTGTAAGCCCTGCTGAAATCTGCTTGCCCGTTTCTCTTCATCGGCTGTCATATACGGAGCAAAACGACTCAGCCTTAAGAACTCAGCAGCATATTCATCAACAGATCGATTCCATTGTTGAAGTCGTATGAATTGTTCTTCCATCTCCTTCTGAGCTGTGGTAGGGAAGAATCTATCATAAAAGCATTTAGAGAATTGGTCCCAAGTGATGGGTTTATCCAGTCTCGCTTCTTCAGTAGCCACCAGGTTCTAGCCACATCCTTTAGTTGGATCTTGGCGACCTCCACCTGATCTTCCTCTGGAACCCGTGCTGCCTTCAAGAGATCTGTGGTGTCGATTACCCATTGCTCGCATCTAGCGGTCTCTCCCCCCCTGTAAATATTGTTGGCTGCAACTGCCTGAAGTCTGACACATTTCCTGGCCTCTGTTCCTGAGGAGCTGCTATCAATCCTTGCCGAAGGAGTTCGGTCTGCCTTTGTTGATTCTCCACCATATTTTGGATAACCCTAAGAATATTTGCATTTCCCCTGCGGGTCCGTCCTGTGGTTGCCCGGAGTTGTTACGTCCTGCTCTTCTATCCATATCTATGTGTTGGCCCAAAGGCCTATCACCCTAGTTTTGATGATGATCAACTCATGAAGTTATGATTACTAATGATCTTGTGTTTAATTAGTGACAGATTCCTTATCAAGATCTTAGTAGGTGCAAAGCTCAACAAAGGATAAAATATCAAGATTTGGAGCTAGCACGGTGTGATCCAAAGTGTTTTTGGATCAAGCTTGGACCAAGTCAAGAAGATGAGAAGCTTCAAGGGAAGACTTCAAGAAGATCAAGACTTGTGTCTAGGTATAAGATTTAGTTTTTGTTTTAGATAAAATGTAAAGGATAGAATAGATTGGTGGATTGCTCAAGTCTATATCACACACACACTTTTGATTTAATTGTCTTTTCATAAAATAATTTTTAGTTAGAAAAGACTCTTTCATTTTGGTAAAAGATTTTCCTTATGACAAAATATCTACTTTGGTTTTTGGTATTTCTTTATATCATATCCTTTAACCAAAACCATGTTATATGCTAAATGTCAAAAACATAGATATTCCATCTTGATTGTGTAGTGGATCATATCCATACACACTATGCTTTAATAAGTTCAAAATATCTTGTTTTTGTATTTTGTGAAGTTATGGAAAAACAAGTTTTGGAAAAACATGTTTTAGAAAAACAGTTTTTATATTGAGCCAATATTTCCATATTACAAAAATAGTCCAAACCTTTTATAACATGCCTTGATTTTGTGCAAGCATGTTTGATTATCAAAGTATATTGGTAAAACTATTTTTGTAGAATTTCTATGTATTTATGGGATTTTATGTGTACCTAAAAGACAAACTTTTAATCCCAGAAAACTGTTTCAGGCTTCAGGCAAGTCGACTTGACTACCTTTGTAGTCGACTAATCCTGAAGTCGGTCGACCGGCTCGGTCGACCGACGTGCACAGACGTGCACGCCTTTGTGCACTGGAGGACGGTCGACGGACGATCGACCGCTTCAGAGAGCTTTGCTCTCTGGAAATCTCGGCCGACCGTGCGATCGACCGACAGAGAGTTTACTCTCTGCTCCAGTAGCTGGGTCGACCGTGCGGTCGACCGGATCCTCCAACGGTCGGATTTTTGACTGTTGGCGGTCGACCGGGCGGTCGACCGGTAGGCCTAACAGATCCCAACGGCTATATTTTTCTGGCCTATAAATGTGGGGGTCTTGTCAATGTTTGAGCCAAGATTTTGGAGACTCTTAGAGCCAGTTTTTCTAAGTCATTTCAGAGAGTTTTCTCCACAAGATTTGAGTGCAAATATTTCCAATCAAAAGGAAAGTTTTATAGAGTGTAAAAGTGATTTCTTGAGATTTTCACCATAGTTCTTTCCTTGCTTTCTCACACTACACTTGAGCATCCATAGATATATCTATCCTATAGGAGAGTTGTAGTGAGAGCTTTTGTAAGGTGATCAAAGTGTTGTGATCACCAAAGATCTTTCTTTGTTCTTTGAGGAGACGGGCAAGTGTGCTCGTTGTGGTGTAGAGTTCGGTTGTGAACTCTTTGGTTCGAGGTGCGGCCTCGGCAAGCTTGTGGGGCTTGCGTGTGTACGGGAATTGGGAGTCCGAGGGCTTGTAGGTGTTGCGGCACCGGGGAGAGATCCATTGGGATCTTGCATAGTGGAAATCCTTCATGTGGCGAAAGGCGGGGATGTAGAGCAAGTGTGCTCGAACCTCGAAAAACATACCCTTGTGTTTGCGATTGCTCTTTCTCCCTCTCTCTTGTCTCTTATTTATATCTTGCATTCAATTATTGTCTATCTTATATGCATGATATTTCCTTGTGCTTAATTGTTATATACTTGCTTGGGATTGTTGCTAACACTTGTATTCAACCAAGAGAGCCAACGCGGCACCTCAACCATTCAAGGGGAATCAAGAGGGGTTTAGTCCAGAGCCCTGCAAAGGGAATTCGGCTACACTCTTGTGTTATACAAAGTGTTTAGTGTAAAAGTTATTAATTTGGTCATCTTAGTTTTAATTCCGCATTATTTGTTCATAAGTGACCATTAGATTAGCCATCACCTATTCACCCCCCCTCTAGGTGATTTTACAATTGGTATCAGAGCTAGTGCTCTTGATTAGGGTCTAACAACCTAAGAGTTAAAGATCATCATTTTAGGCTAATCACTATACTTTGTACACACACCATGGACTTTATGTCACCACCCTCCTTTGACATTCTTAACATCCAAATTTGGAAGGTTAAGATGTCTTTGTATCTCAAAGCCCTAGGATTTAGTGTATACTTGCCACTACTAGTAATGCATATTCTTTAGATGGTAAGAATTTTGAGGCTAATGCAAAAGCCCTTCATGCTCTTAAATCAACCCTAAATGATGATTATTTATCTAGGGTTTCTAATATTGATTCGGCTTTTGTAGCTTGGAACATCTTCGCCTCCCTTGGCGAAAAGGATTTATATCATGCCGGGAGCGATTCGGACGTTGGAAGCGACACCTCCAACGTATGCTACATGGTCCAAGGGGATAACCCCCTTGAGATAACTTCCGAATCCGAGGAAGATGATATTATGTCATATGATGAGCTTACTACATTTTGCCAATTGATTCTTGAGAAATATGACATGATTAAAAAGAATATAAAAATTTGAAAAAGGAACTTGCTTGCATGCATAAAGAACATGACTCATTTAGAGATAAACTTGCATGTTTAGAAAAAGAAAATAATGATTTGAATAATGAGAATGTTCCCTCATGACAAAGTTGAATGATTTATGTGAAGGAAACACTATTTTGAAAAAGGATATTGCTATGGTGGAAAAACAAAAAGAAGTTATTTTTCAAGAAAATATTACTTTAAAAAGAAAATTTTGTGAAAAAAAAAGGATTTTGTTTCACAAAAGAAAAAGAAAAATGATGCTATATCTCACCATGCTTTACATGCCACCACTAGTGAGATTAATATGTTGAAAATAAGTTAGATAATTTGAGCTCTAATTTGAGCACATGTGCATTCAATCATAATAGATTGGAGTCAATATTTGTAAAGAAACAAGTTCCCCATGTTCATGCACATCATCATACTCATGCTTATGTTGCACGTCACGATCACAACCACACTCATAAGCATAAGGTGTACATATGTACACATTGTGGCCGCAAAGGCCATTTAGCAAAATTTTGTTTTGATAAGAAGCATAATTTAAATTTTGCTAAGTATAAAGGATTTTGGTTCCTTACAATAAAGCTAACCCCAAAGGACCCAAGAAAATATGGGTACCAAAACCCCCACCTTTGCTTTTGATGTAGGTGAGGGCTCTCACAAAACGTGAGAGGATTGGTGCCTTGGTAGTGGATGCACATGGATTGGATGGACACACTTTTGACGCATCACTATCAAGGAAGCTTGGTGGGACGACCACCATAGCTGGAGCTTTGGAGTTGGTAACAATTTCTAAACTCCTACTTTTCATGTACATGCTCTTTATATTTATCATATAGCATGTTCATATTTTGTTTGATTTGTGCTTCATGTGGTATTTACATGCTTAGATGTAGAATTTGTCAAACTTGCATTTATACATATATAAATAGTGAATTACAATTGATTCATATATGATTGATCTTCATGCTCACTTGTATGCACTTTATGCATATGTATAATCTAGTTTTGATGATTCTCTTTTATACATGTTTTTCCCTATTTTAATGATTTACTTCATGTATATGTATTTTAAATTCAAATCTAATAAATATACATGTATACCCGTGAGTCTCTTGCTTTCATGCAAATACATTTAATAGACTCTTTTATATTTGGGATATGTATGCATATTGTTAGGATTGGATGAATCATGCATATACCTAGAAGTGTGCTTTGTTTTTATGAAAAATGATTTGAGTTGATTTGTTAAAAATATGTCTTATGATCTTTTGAGCTTAAATGACTATTTTCATAACAATACTATTTACATGATTGTTTAACACTCACATTTTTTTGTTGAAATCATTTTATGAGCTTTATAGATCTTGAGTGTCAACTTTGTGTATCTAGTTATGTTTTATGAAAAACATATGATTTGATATATTTGAAGGATCTTTAACTAGTTTTCAAAAACAATTTATACTAGTTATTTATTCTTCAAATAGTTTTTGAGATTTACACATGATTCTATTTTCTCAAATTTGATGCTTCATGTATTGAATATTAGTTTAGATGTTAGTTTTGTCAACACTAGGATTTATACTTGTACATATTTTGGGCCACAAATAAATCTATATATGATTGGGTTTGAATGCTTATTTGTGCCTATTAGATGTGCTAGTATAGCCTAGTTTTGATGACCATTACATTTTTAAACTTGTATTCCCATTTTGGATTTGTATTATAATCATGTGCTTTCATTTCATGTATATGTTTATTTTGCCAAACTTTAAGATATAAATGTATACCTCTTGAGTCATTTGCCTTTCATGCAAATCTATATATATGGACTCAATTGTGTTAGGGATATGTATGTATACTTCTTGTGTTGTCAAAACATACATATACCTTGATATATATATTTTTTAATAAATTTTTTTTTTTAATGACTTTCATGTTTTCAAAATTTATGATTTAAAGGAATATTGAGCTTTATTGCTATTTTCATGATGCCATGTTCCACATAACCCTAGTACACTCACTTCTTTTTAATATGGACTTTATGGATACTAGAGTGTTTTTAGTGCCTTGTGTTTCATTGATAGTTCATGAAAAATCTTAGGATTTATTCCCTGATTGAAGAATTCCGTACTAGTTGTTAAACATTTTCATTTAACTAGTTCGAATTCCTCATGTGACAGATTATTTGATATATACCACTTAAGCTTAATCTTCAATTGGTATCATTGGACATTTTCAATTGGTATCAATTTGACTCTTATTGTATATACTCATATTTTGTTCTTTCATATATATATGTATCTACTTCAATTGGTATACTCTTTTCATACATATATTTGAATTGTTGTGTGCTTGTATTCAAAATGGACTTATATTCTTAAGCATAAAGTTTTGAATATGCTAAGCTTAATTCAAATTAATAATTCTTAAACAAGCTTATGCATTAGATTTCAAAATTGGTATCAAAATTCAAAATTTGGTTGTTCTACATTTGGTACCTTAAAAGAAAATTGTGTATTTTAAGATATCTCAAAATTTGTTTTATTGAGAAAAATTAAATTTTATAAGAAAAATTCAAAATTTTTGATTTGTATTGACTATATGCAAGGAGAGCTTAACATCTCTTCTACATATAGATTCATGTTGAGTGTATTGTGTATTGAGGAGCTTAACATCTCTTCTTTATGTGATACACGTGTGTAGGGGGAGCTTCACATCTCCTCTTATGCATTACTAATATGTGTTATGTGAATTGGGGCTTATCATCCCTTCTTCATGTAATGCATATGTGTAGGGAAGTTAACTTAGCGTCTTCCTCTTCATGAATGTATATCGCATATAAACTTTTATTGACTGATTTGTTTTAACCCCTTATTGATCTTTTTGTTTATGACAAAAAGGGGGAGAAAATTTTTGATGATTTGTTTTTACTTTGAACCCTTTGTTGTGATTGACAAAAAGGGGAGAAGTATTTGTGAGTTATATGCATGATTTCCTTACTTAAGGGGGAGAAGTATTTGCCTTTCTTGCTTAAGGAGGAATAAGATTTGTATTTATGCATATATGTTTTGTTTTGCATTTAGGAGCAAAAGATTTGATTTGTTTATCTCCATTTGCATGCATATTTATGAGCATACATTGCATATTTATTTATTTATTTATTATGCATGAGTTAAGGGGGAGCTTCTTTGAAGCTTTACTTTAATCCATGCATATATAACTTCATGAGTTTTGTCATCATCAAAAAGGGGGAGATTGTTGGCCCAAAGGCCTATCACCTTAGTTTTGATGATGATCAACTCATGAAGTTATGATTACTAATGATCTTGTGTTTAATTAGTGACAGATTCCTTATCAAGATCTTAGTAGGTGCAAAGCTCAACAAAAGATAAAATATCAAGATTTGGAGCTAGCACGGTGTGATCCAAAGTGTTTTGGATCAAGCTTGGACCAAGTCAAGAAGATGAGAAGCCTTCAAGGGAAGACTTCAAGAAGATCAAGACTTGTGTCTAGGTATAAGATTTAGTTTTGTTTTAGATAAATATAAAGGATAGAATAGATTGGTGGATTGCTCAAGTCTATATCACACACACACTCTTGATTTAATTGTCTTTTCATAAAAGAATTTTTAGTTAGAAAAGACTCTTTCATTTTGGTAAAAGATTTTCCTTATGACAAAATATCTACTTTGGTTTTTGGTATTTCTTTATATCATATCCTTTAACCAAAACCATGTTATATGCTAAATGTCAAAAACATAGATATTCCATCTTGATTGTGTAGTGGATCATATCCATACACACTATGCTTTAATAAGTTCAAAATATCTTGTTTTTGTATTTTGTGAAGTTATGGAAAAACAAGTTTTGGAAAAACATGTTTTAGAAAAACAGTTTTTATATTGAGCCAATATTTCCATATTACAAAAATAGTCCAAACCTTTTATAACATGCCTTGATTTTGTGCAAGAATGTTTGATTATCAAAGTATATTGGTAAAACTATTTTTGTAGAATTTCTATGTATTTATGGGATTTTATGTGTACCTAAAAGACAAACTTTTTAATCCCAGAAAACTGTTTCAGGCTTCAGGCAAGTCGACTTGACTACCTTTGTAGTCGACTAATCTTGAAGTCGGTCGACCGGCTCGGTCGACCGACGTGCACAGACGTGCACGCCTTTGTGCACTGGAGGACGGTCGACCGGACGATCGATCGCTTCAGAGAGCTTTGCTCTTTGGAAATCTCGGCCGACCGTGCGGTCGACCGACAGAGAGTTTACTCTCTGCTCCAGTAGCTGGGTCGATCGTGCGGTCGACCGGATCCTCCAACGGTCGGATTTTTGACCGTTGGCGGTCGACCGGGCGGTCGACCGGTAGGCCTGACAGATCCCAACGGCTATATTTTTCTGGCCTATAAATGTGGGGGTCTTGTCATTGTTTTGAGCCAAGTTTTTGGAGACTCTTAGAGCCAGTTTTTCTAAGTCATTTCAGAGAGTTTTCTCCACAAGATTTGAGTGCAAATATTTCCAATTAAAAGGAAAGTTTTATTAAGAGTGTAAAAGTGATTTCTTGAGATTTTCACCATAGTTCTTTCCTTGCTTTCTCACACTACACTTGAGCATCCATAGATATATCTATCCTATAGGAGAGTTGTAGTGAGAGCTTTTGTAAGGTGATCAAAGTGTTGTGATCACCAAAGATCTTTCTTTGTTCTTTGAGGAGACGGGCAAGTGTGCTCGTTGTGGTGTGGAGTTCGGTTGTGAACTCTTTGGTTCGAGATGCGGCCTCGGCAAGCTTGTGGGGCTTGCGTGTGTACGGGACTTGGGAGTCCGAGGGCTTGTAGGTGTTGCGGCACCGGGGAGAGATCCATTGGGATCTTGCATAGTGGAAATCCTTCGTGTGTCGAAGGCGGGGATGTAGAGCAAGTGTGCTCGAACCTCGAAACATACCCTTGTGTTTGCGATTGCTCTTTCTCTCTCTCTTGTCTCTTATTTATATCTTGCATTCAATTATTGTCTATCTTTATATGCATGATATACCCTTGTGCTTAATTGTTATATACTTGCTTGGGATTGTTGCTAACACTTGTATTCAACCAAGAGAGCCAACGCGGCACCTCACCCATTCAAGGGGAATCAAGAGGGGTTTAGTCCAGAGCCCTGCAAAGGGAATTCGGCTACACTCTTGTGTTATACATAGTGTTTAGTGTAAAAGTTATTAATTTGGTCATCTTAGTTTTAATTCCGCATTATTTGTTCATAAGTGACCATTAGATTAGCCATCACCTATTCACCCCCCCTCTAGGTGATTTTACACTATGTTGGTAAAAGATGTCTGAAAAGAGGAGTGAAATCAAAAGATAGATAGAAGGAAGGGATAACTTTGTATATTGTAGTTGGAATGTATAACCGAAACTCATGAATTCCAACTGCAAATTAAGATCCCATTAAATTATTGTTTGGTTGTGCTATAGGTGTGAGAGTCTGGGCTCTGATACCAACCTGTAACGCCCCGATCCGGCGGGTACGGAGACGCTACTGCGACGTATATATGCAGGTCAGTAATATCCTCATGTACATACGCTAAGCATCAGTACAAGTAAGAATCAGAGTACGAAAGCACGTGACAATATACATTCCAACGTAAGGATTACAAAATTATCATAGAGCATGATATATTGGTACATGTACATTATATCACAGCCGGGTACAAAAGTAAGAATTACAACTTGTACAACAAAAAGGTGCTCACGGGCGGAGAAGAAGATCCCTGAGCTTGCAGGAAGATTCAAGAACAGAAGGAGGTAGGACATGTCAGCCTGCTCTGAGAGATAGGTTTGATCTTCGGCGGATGGCTCTGCTTCAATCCAAGCTTCAGAACCTGAACATACAAGTCCAGGGGAGTTAGAAACTCCCTAACAAATATTCAAGTGAATGCCTAGTGTCGTGCAGAGATAAGTATATGTATGTTGATATAATCCGAACAGTAGTAAGCATCAAGAACTAGGTTGAGAGCACATATATAGTAAGCATACAATGGAAACATAAGATGAAAGTGAGAATGCCATGAATAAACCTATCATTACTATTTTTAATATTTGTACTTATTACTCGTTCTACCCATATGTCTAGGTATGTGTAATAGCGTCCCAGCACACATACATCCACATAGGAGTAAGTCGAGGCTGATATTGGAAACCAACGGGGGTATCAATGAATAATGTTTACAGTGGGTCCCGTACATGCCCGGGACCACGGTCCAGGACGTTCCATTGCTGGTGTACGGAACCGGCCGCAAGGCCTACAGGAGGGTCTTATAGAATGCCCTTATCAAGATGGTACCAGGAAGGAGGGAGCCAGCACTCCCCTCGGTCGCCTGGAGGCCCACAGGTCAGACCGAAAGTTTAGTTGCACAACATACCTAGTACCACTGTAAACACGGACATATATTGATAGCCGCAAGTTTCTCCCAACCCGATTCAAGTGGTTTCTTTTTAAGATTTATTATGTAATTATCAATTCACGGAAAGCAAGTGCATGACAAGATCAGGAGTTCAAGAGTACATGAGTATTATAATTTCAAATCACAGGATTCCCGTCGATATGATAATCGTAAGCCAAGTATCAATATGCCATAACGAGGCGAGTATCAAGTGGTAGCATAACAGGTGCCATGAAAATAATATAATATTAGTCAACATGACGAAGCAGGAAAATTCGAAGGAAAGCGAGGATACTCGCCTAAAACTTCAAAAAAACACCGGAAAATCCCAAGCTCCGGAGTCTAGGTAACCAACGCATTCAATAACCAATATTATATATAAAAGAAAGAGGAGGAGAAAGGATGAATCAGAAAAAAGGGAGAATGAAGACGCAGGAGTCGCAGACGCGGGAGGTTACGCCGCGTTGAGGTCACAAACGCGGGGTCTGAGACCCGTGTTTTATAATATAGGAAGAACGCAGACGCAATTACGTGCTCCACGTCGCGTTAATATGTAAATGCGAAGATCGCGTTAAAGAGGTGTTTGGACGCGGGTGAGCTCCGCATTTTAAAACAGGAGAGAAAGAGAGAGAGACAGGGAAATGAGAGAGACACAGGGAAAAGGGGGGATAGAGACGCAGTGATGGGAGAGGGAGAGACGCAGGTTTAGGGAAGATTAAAAAAGAAAAGAAAAGAAAAAGGAAGGAAAGGAAAGAAGGAAGGAAAGAAAGAAAAGCAAAGGAAAGAAAGAAAGAAGAGAAGGGGGAGGTATGCCGACCGTGGTTTGGCCAGTGGTCACCAGCGGCGGCCGGAGTTGGCCGGAGTTGGCTGGAGATGGGTGGCCAAAGCCCTAAAAGAGAAGATAGTTGATGGAGCAAGTGTAGTTCAAATGAAAAAAAATGAAGTTTTGAAAATGGCGTTTCGGAGAACGAAGCTAGACCTCGTTGGAAAGAGAATGACGAGGAGAAGAAGATGGTATGGTTGGTGGTGGTTAAGGTGGTGTAGGTGGTGGTGAAAATGATGGTGAAGTTGATGGAGAAGATGGGTTTCCTTGATGAAAAGAAGAAGAAGAAGATAAGGAAGATGGTGTTGTTGTTGTTAGAATAAAGGAGGAGATGGAGGAGAAAGTGGTGGAGAAAATGGTGGAAGAAGTTGGTGGTGGAGGAGATGGAGAATGGAGGGGAGTGGCCGGCCAAGGGAAGGCTTGGCTGCTATTTTCGTTGGCTGTAAAATGAAGGAGAAGAAGAGAAAAGGAAAGAGAGAATATATATATATATATATATATATATTATATATATATATATATATATATATATATATATATATATATATATAAGGGAGTTAATTATTACAACATTGCCATTGCCAATCCCTCCAAAAGAGACTTGCGTCTCCACTTAAAATGGGCTGCGTCCCACATAATGAAAATCTGTGTCTAGCAGTTGTCTAGACGCAGTGATGGAACTTGCGTCCAGGAAATAGCGAAAGTTGCGTTTAACAGAAAAGACAAAAAAGCATGGTGACTAAATCAGAGTTGATTTCTTTTGAAGGACATAACATTAGATGCGGAATGGAGAGAGTCTCCACATTAACTGTTAAACCCAGGTTTGGTGGGTCTTGCGTCAGGCTAGGAGAGAGAAAAAGTAAAATATCCGAATAGAATTCCAGTATCTGGGAAACACCAGAAACTCAGGAAAAGCCCGAAAAATGAAGTATCTCAAAAGTTTCCCAAAAATTCTCAAAAATAATAAATATTTTTTAAAGATTTTTGGTGAAAAATTTTAGATATTCAATCTCATTTTTCAAGATAAAAATCTTGAAGTCAACCATTAACATCGGTCTACACCGGGTCGGCCGGATTTTGATAAAATCTGAAAAATCTCAGAAAATGCCTGAAAGAAGAAAATATAATTTTAAGAAAAAATATGAAAGCGAAATTCAGAAATATGATTCCAATTGTAAACTAAAATTCCTGGAATCAACCAGTGATACTGGCCGACACCAAATTCAGGGGAATTTTAATAAATTCTAAAAATTCTCAAGAAATTCATTTAGATGGAAAACATTATTTTAAGAAATAATGTGAAAGCCATTTTTAGATTTTCAACTCCATTTGTGAATTAAAAATCTGAGAGTTAGTCAGCGACACTGGTCGACACCGGTTTTGAAGATTTACAATTTAATTCAGAAAAATTCCAGAAAATCATGAAAAATCTAGAATATTAAAAAATAATATTTGAAACTAAAATCAATCAAATCTGAATACTAAAAAGGTCAAATCATGCCGTACTGCTATATGAGTAAGAATTTAAATAAAAGAAAATAAGAAAATACGCTCCAAAAATTAGGACACACAGCTGTGCACGTATTCTGAGGTTGAGATGTTACAGTCCTGATGCTGATGGGGGTATTGAATGAAATCGCTTTGACCAGAGTAACAATCAAGGCTGGAATTGTGATTTTCTTAGGAAACTCACATTCCTGCAGATCCTCGAATAAGGGAGAAGTGAATGAATCAATGGCAATGATCGTGGGTCTGCTATGGGGTAACTTACTTGTTTCTTCGATTTGCTTTTGCGCAAGCCTATCAAGATCTGAGAGGCGGATGAACTCCTCTGTCTCTCTTTGGGAATGAAGAGGTTGATCCTCTGTGAGAGATGAGTTAACTCAATCCACTGTCGGATTGCCCTGACGGAGTGGGAGAGGCTGCCCTGCGATGCGTCTGACTTTGAGACTGTTTGCTGCTTGTAGCAGTGAGTCAATTTGGCGATAGAGGTAATATGTGAGTGTCTTGGAGAGCCATGATCTGGGCGAGGAGGTAATTGTTTTGTCATTTCATCTCCTCTCATTCTCGGGCTGCGTTTTTCAATCTTGCTCTGTTTTTCTGTCACGCCCCGCTTCCCAAAATACGCTGGAGCGGAGACGCGACATGAATCGGCGACGCATATACGCAAAGAAAATACCTCACGTATATGCGCTAAGCCTTAAGTAACCCGAAATAAGCTATAGATTTATACTATAATGATTCAACGACCACTGCAATAATACATATAAGCATCCACGCATGATATCATATGAATAAAGAACTGGAATAACAAATGAATCTGATATAACTAGAATCAGGAAATAATACGAAGACAAGAAAGATAAGAATACCGGAATCGAATAGGGAGAAGCTCCAGCTCCTCGCGTAGCGTACAGTCTCATCGAACACCTGCACAATAGAAACAAAGTGTCCAATACCTGGACGTGCAAATCCAGGGTCGTCAGAAAGCGACCTAGTGAGTGTGTGTAAAGGGGAGAGCTTGTGCATATAAACAATGTGCACAGAATAACAACAAGATAAACTACAAACAGAAGATAACTAACTAATGTGTTAAACAAATAACTGAAGTATAACTGAATAACATCATGTATGAAGATAAAAGAGCAACTAATACAACCGTAAATAAACAACCAATGTCACGATGTGTAACCTAGCATATGTTACTAGTCTGGTATATAATCTGGTCATGTGTACAATCATATGTATCATAGATATATATATATATACAGTCAGTCACAATACATTGACAGTTTATTATTATTAATTATGTCAGCGAACACCAATTGCCACATGTAATAGACGCATCCCATATTACGCCTATCACACATGCCAATCGAGGTCCTCAGTTATTGAAACTGATCGGTTGGAGACATTGTCCATGCTTTAGGTGGGTCCCGTGCATACCCGGGACCAGGCCCATACTCTTGGGGCTGAACCAGGACCTACCGCAAGGTAGTCAGGAACATGTATAACAGGAACAGGAAAAAGGACGGGGAGCCAGTCACCCCACGGGAACCCTGCAGTGGAACCCTCTTTCGGCTGCGCAACCTAAATCCTAGCTCCACCCAAAATACAGACGCTGTCTTCTCCATCAATCTCCCCAATCCCAGTGTAAGTTATTTAATATCATGTTATTAGTTTATTAAGATTACTTAATATGCATGTTACTTCAATCACTGGGATAACTCGGTGGTAGTCACAGTAACAATATCAACAAGTGTAATCAGGGTGCCGGTATAACAGGAATATATAATATCAGTGAACAGGATTCTGGTATAATAGGAATATGTAATAAGTATAACATGTGGGCATTGTTACCGTGTAATGATATTTTCCCACAATTAATGGTAACATGGACATGATAGTTATCAGGTAGATACCAAATATAGTCAGTCAAGTTTCTCAAGTGAATCAAGATATCCAGGATGAGTAATGATCTAGTGTGATGAATAGAATAATCCGGTAAAGTATATAATCAACTCATATCCTCAGAGTCATCGACATATCCATCCTCCAAGTCATCAATAAATCAGATCGATCAATAGTTGTCATAAAACTCAGAAGTATATAATATAGTCACCTGTATCAGTGAAACCATTCATAATAACTCTATCTCCATAACTGAAATAGTCAAGAACCAATCATGAAGTAATATATATCCTCGAGATCATAATCAAGATCGTCACACACTCTCACTCTATCATGGTCAACACAGGATCTCAAAATCAAATAATATATCAAGTATATACATCCTCTAAAACCCACATGGTCAGGTCAACCCATCAACATCTATTTCTCAACCCCCAAGTTAACTCCAACCTAATTGAGTCTACTTGACAAGTCCAAGATCTTATTTCTTAAATAAGAACCTCCTATTTAATCAGTCATCGATATCTAAATTAATCAAGATCATAGTTAAAAGTGTACATTCTCGATCAACATGGAATCTAGATCACCTTTACATCTAGTGGTCAACATCGATAAAGTCATCACTATATCAGTCACCAATGCGATAATTCAAAAATTATAACTCCTAACAGTCCAGAAGTCAGTTTCATCGTATATACTAGTGTGAAGGGTATCAGATTCACATATATTCATGCATCAGTAAAATAGTCTATCAATAAAGCAACATCATGTCTAATATGTCCTTAATAGCCAAAGGAGTTCTAATCGGAATAGTCACCAAACAATTTATCCGAAAAATATCACAGATAAAATATGAATCTCTAGTCCTTAATCATCAATCATTTAGCTTCAAGATCAATATATTTATATTCTATGATTTATCACCACTAAATCAGTTACAAGGTCAAGTCTGGTCTAAGGTATATCAATACTAGGCCTAAGCCAACAATTGCGATCTAGCGATCTACCAACACATAAAATGATACTGATACAAGGTCACCACACAAATAAGTAGATCAATCAATAATGTCTCATAAAGTGATACAAGTGATAATAATAGTAAAATATCTCAAACCAGTCAGAAATGATGAAAATGAAACACTCACAACATGATTAAATAAAATTTAACAAACAAGTAAGACACTCACCTGAGATCCATCCCAAGTCCAGAGCACTGAAATTACAAGGCCTTGATAAATCTACATGAATTATTCAATAGGAATTGTTAGATTTTTAAAAGAATATTTTAAGGAGTTTAAATCTTGATTAATTAGTTTGGGAGTTAGAAATATGATTCTTTAGGTTTAATAAATTTAGTAGGTTTAATTTAAACCAATTTCTAATTTTTATTAGATTTTCTAATAGGCTTTAAATCATTAAAATATTTAACGAGTCTATATTTACCATTAAGGGCAATGACTTTAAAAGTGGTTGATTTGAATTAATTTTTTATTGCTATTGGTCTAAATTTTTTATCATAGAAAGTAGAAGAATTGTAGATTACTGTTTATATTTTCTCCTTTTTTTATTTGATATTTTTAACCATTTTATTAATAAGTAAATCTTTCTCTTCTATCTCTTTCTTTCTTTCTTTCTTTTTCTTTTTTTCTTTGAACAGGGCCCAGGCCCAATCAGGTTGGACCAGGCCGGACCCAGGCCTGGTTCAGATTTTCCCTTTCCTTTTTTTTTCTTTTCTTTTTTTTATTTTGCTCTGGGCCTCTCTGGGGTAGCCCAGCCAGGCCAGCCCAGGCCAGGCCGGGTCTGGTCCAGCCTGTAAAAATTGTTTTTTTATAAATTGGCCCAACCCGGGCCTGCCAAGCCCGGGCTAGGTCAGGCCTTGCACAGCAGGGCACAGCCCTGCTGTGCACACCTGCTCTCGGCCAAGCCGAGAGCAGTGCTTTATTTTTTTTAAATTTTTTGTGGAAAATATCTTGTTAAAATTTTGAAGAACTATAAATTAAAATTTTGTGAGTTGGTATATGTTTACATGTATGTTAGTGGAATTTTAGATTGGGTTTTAAAGTATAAAAATATTCATGGAGATCATGGTATAGATATGATTTTAATAAACTTTTTATATCAAATAAATTTTGATAATATAAATTACTTACTTGATTTTTTGATCCCCTAGCATGCTCCTCAATTTGCACTTCAAGATCTTTTGTTCATGAGGAGAAAAGAAAAATGAAAGTGGAAAGAGTGGATTAGGATTTCTCTTGAGGTAGAAGAGAAAGAAAGAGATGGGGAGAGTTAGGTCATGATTTTCTTTTGGAGGTAGAAAAAGAGAAGAAGTTTAGGGTTTTTATATAGGTTATTAGGAATTTTAGAAACCTGAATTCTAATTAGGTTTAGATTGCTTAATTTAGTAAGATAGGATTAGGATGGAAATTTGGATTGGAATTTGAATTATGATTATATATTTAAATTAGATTATAGATTGGGTTTTGGGTTAATGGGTAAGGATCTCATGGTAATGGGTTAAAGATTATTGGGCTTTAGTTAAGAAAAATAAATAATATAAAAGATATGAAAAATATGTAGTGGGCTTGTGGGCTTAGTTTTTGGGCTTAAAGAAAAAAATAGAAAAAGATGAAAATAAGGAAGTGGGCTTGACTCATGTGGGCTTAGAATAAAAAGAAAAATAAAATAAAATGAAAAGGAGAATGGGCTAAGCTTATTGGGTTTGGATGAAAATAATAATACTACTAATAGTGATTAAAAATATCATAATAATAATTGACAATATTAATTACAATAATAACAACAACAGTAATAATAATAAAAGTATTAACATTAAAAATCTTATCTAATAATATTTGATAAAATACTACCATTAATAATAATGACTAAAACAATACAATATGAACAAGAATAATAACAATATAAATATTAACAATAATAGCAACTACAATAATAATACTAGTAACATAGTAATGGGAAAACTACTAGTTAGTAATTAAAATGATAATACTTAATAAATATAATTATAAGGCTAAAATATCATTTACTATCTTAAAATAATTTTTAATGTAACTCAAGTTAATAAATAATAATAATATCACCAGTAAAATAAAATAAATACTTTAGAAAATTAAAAATACAGTAGTTTAGATTAGGGATATTACATTCTACCCACCTTAATAAAAATTTCATCCTTAAAATTTCAATAAAGCGGGGAATAATAAAATCAAATTAGGAAGAAGATGAAGCTTCCACACCGCTTCTCACTGCATCAAGACTTCACCACGCTTCCGCTGCGCGCTCTGATTTCTGGTACTGGCTTCAACAAGGAGTAACCAAACTCAGGAGGCAAAATCAGGAAAATAGAATCGAAAAGATGATAGGAATCAAGATGGAACCCAGATTACTCTAGAAAAAGAGTTGGAATTAGGGATATCAAAAGATTCAAGAGATGGATCCCAAAGAGAGAACGATCAATTCCAAATGGAGTCAATATCATCATATGGATAGTATATGTATATTGCAGTGTAAATATAACTTGTCTCAGGTAACCGGTAAGAACTAGATTCTCTTTTTATGTCAAACCTGGCTCTGATACCAAGAAAACCCTATCACGCTCCGCTTCCCAAAATACGCTGGAGCGGAGACGCGACACGAGTCAGCGACGCATATACGTAAAGAAAATACCTCACATATATGCGCTAAGCCTTAAGTAACCCAAAACAAGCTATAAATTTATACTATAATGATTCAACGACCACTGCAATAATACATATAAGCATCCGCGCATGATATCATATGAATAAAGAACTGGAATAACAAATGAATCTGATATAACTAGAATCAAGAAATAATATGAAGACAAGAAAGATAAGAATACCGGAATCGAATAGGGAGAAGCTCCAACTCTTCGCGTAGCGTACAATCTCATCGAACACCTGCACAATAGAAACAAAGCGTCTAATACATAGACGTGCAAATCCAGGGTCGTCAGAAAATGACCTAGTGAGTGTGTGTAAAGGGGAGAGCCCGTGCATATAAACAATGTGCACAAAATAATAACAAGATAAACTACAGACAGAAGATAACTAACTAACGTGTTAAACAAATAACTGAAGTATAACTGAATAACAACATGTATGAAGATAAAAGGTCAACTAATGCAACCATAAACAAACAACCAATGTCAAGATGTGTAACCTAGCATATGTCACTAGTCTGGTATATAATCTGGTCATGTGTACAATCATATGTATCATATATATATATATATATATATATATATATATATATATATATATATATATATATATATATATACACACACACACACACACAGTAACAATACATGACAGTTTGTTATTATTAATTATATCAGCGAACACCAATTGCCACATGTAATAGACACATCCCATACTATGCCTACCACACATGTCAATCGAGGTCCTCAGTTATTGAAACTGATCGGTTGGAGACATTGTCCATGCTTTAGGTGGGTCCCGTGCATCCCCGGGACCACGCCCCAGACTCCTGGCGCTGAACTAGGACCTACTGCAAGGTAGTCAGGAACATGTATAATAGGAACATGAAACAGGACGGGGTGCCAGTTACCCTACGGGAACCCTGCAGTGGAACCCTCTTTCGGCTGCGCAACCTAAATCCTAGGTCCACCCAAAATACAGACGCTGTCTTCTCCATCAATCTCCCCAATCCCAGTATAAGTTGTTTAATATCATGTTATTAGTTTATCAAGATTACTTAATATGCATGTTACTTGAATCACTGGGATAACTCGGTGGTAGTCACGGTAACAATATCAACAAGTGTAATCAGGGTGCCGGTATAACAGGAATATATAATATCAGTGAATAGGATACCAGTATAACAGGAATATGTAACAAGTATAACATGCGGGCATTAATACCGTGTAATGATATTTTTCCCAGCAATTAATGGTAACATGGATATAATAGTTATCAGATAGATACCAAATATAGTCAGTCAAGTTTCTCAGGTGAATCAAGATATCCAGGATGAGTAATAATCTAGTGTGATGAATAGAATAATCCGGCTATGTATATAATCAACTCATATCCTCAGAATCATCGACATATCCATCCTCCAAGTCATCAATAAATCAGATCGATCAATAGCTGTCATAAAACTCCGAAATATATAAAATAGTCACCGGTATCAATGAAATCATTCATAATAACTCTATCTCTATAACTGAAATAGTCAAGAATCAATCATGATGTAATATATATCCTCGAGATCATAATCAAGATCGTCACACACTCTCACTCTATCAGGTCAATCACAGGATCTCAAAATCAAATAACATATCAAGTATATACATCTCTCTAAAACCCACATGGTCAGGTTAACCCAATCAACATCTATTTCTGAACCCCAAGTCAACTCCAACCTAATTGAGTCTACTTGACAAGTCTAAGATCTCATCTCTTAAATAAGAACCTCCTATTTAATCAGTCATCGATATCCAAATTAATCAAGATCATAATTAAAAGTGTACATTCTCGATCAACATGGAATCTAGATCACCTCTACATCTAGTGGTCAACATCGATAAAGTCATCACTATATCAGTCACCAATGCGATAATTCAAAAATTATAACTCCTAACAGTCCAGAAGTCAGTTTCATCGTATATACTAGTGTGAAGGGTATCAGATTCACATATATTCATGCATCAGTAAAACAGTCTATCAATAAAGCAATATCATGTCTAACATGTCCTTAATAGCCAAAGGAGTTTTAATCGAAATAGTCACCAAACAATTTATCTGAAAAATATCACAGATAAAATATGAATCTCTAGTCCTTAATCATCAATCATTCAGCTTCAAGATCAATATATTTATATTCTATGATTTATCACCACTAAATCTGTTACAAGGTCAAGTCTGGTCTAAGGTATATCAATACTAGGCTTAAGCCAACAATAGCGATCTTGCGATCTACCAATACATAAAATGATACTGATACAAGGTCACTATACAAATAAGTAGATCAATCAATAATGTCTCATGAAGTGATACAAGTTATAATAATAGTAAAATATCTCTAACCAGTCACATGAAATGATGAAAGTGAAACACTCACAAAGTGTTGAAGAGAAACACTCACAACATGATTAAATAAATTTAACAAACAAGTAAGACACTCACCTGAGATCCATCTCAAGTCCAGAGCATTGAAATTACAAGGCCTTGATAAATTTACATGAATTATTCAATAGGAATTGTTAGATTTTTAAAAGAATATTTTAAGGAGTTCAAATCTTGATTAATTAGTTTGGGAGTTAGAAATATGATTCTTTAGGTTTAATAAATTTAGTAGGTTTAATTTAAACCAATTTCTAATTTTTATTAGATTT
The DNA here is from genome assembly GCA_038442645.1 of Agave tequilana. Taxonomy (NCBI): domain Eukaryota; kingdom Viridiplantae; phylum Streptophyta; class Magnoliopsida; order Asparagales; family Asparagaceae; genus Agave; species Agave tequilana. The sequence continues at coordinate 102,674 of JAVJIF010015060.1, read as the reverse complement.
TTTAATAGGCTTTAAATCATTAAAATATTAACGAGTCTATATTTACCATTAAGGATAATGACTTTAAAGTGGTTGATTTGAATTATTTTTTATTTCTATTGGTCTAAATTTTTATCATAGAAAGTAGAAGAATTGTAGATTACTGTTTATATTTTTCTCTTTTTTATATTTTTAACCATTTTATTTAATATTTAAATCTTTCTCTTTTATCTCTTTCTCTTTCTTTCTTTCTTTTTCTTTTTTTCTTTGAACAGGGCCCAGGCCCAGTCCAGGTTGGACCAGGTCGGACCCAGGCCTGGTCCAGATTTTCCTTTCCTTTTTTTTCTTTTTTTTTTATTTTCTCTGGGCCTCTCTAGGGTAGCGCAGCCCGGCCAGACCCAGGCCAGGCCGGGTCTGGTCCAGCCTGTAAAAATTGTTTTTTTAAATAAGTCCAACCCGGGCCTGCCAGGTCCGGGCTAGGCCAGGCCCTGCACAGCAGGGCACAGCCCTGCTGTGCATAACTGCTCTCGGCCAAGCCGAGAGCATTGCTTTATTTTTTTTATTTTTTGTGTGGATAATCTCTTGTTAAAATTCTGAAGAACTATAATTAAAATTTTGTGAGTTGGTATATGTTTACATGTATTTTAGTGGAATTTTAGTTTGGGTTTTAAAGTATAAAACATTCATGGAGATCATGGTATAGACATGATTTTAATAAACTTTTTATATCAAATAAATTTTGATAATATAAATTACTTACTTGATTTTTTTGATCCCCTAGCATGCTCCTCAATTTGCACTTCAAGATCTTTTGTTCATGAGGAGAAAAGAAAGATGAAAGTAGAAAGAATTGGATTAGGATTTCTCTTGAGGTAGAAGAGAAAGAAAAAGACGGGGAGAGTTAGGTCATGATTTTCTTTTGGAGGTAGAAAAAGAGAAGAAGTTTAGGGTTTTATATAGGTTATTAGGAATTTTAGAAACCTGAATTCTAATTAGGTTTAGATTGCTTAATTTAGTAAGATAGGATTAGGATGGAAATTTGGATTGAAACTTGAATTATGATTATATATTTAAATTAGATTATAGATTGGGTTTTGGTTAATGGGTAAGGATCTCATGGTAATGGGTTAGTGATTATTGGGCTTTAGTTAAGAGAAATAAATAATATAAAAGATATGAAAAATAGATAGTGGGCTTGTGGGCTTAGTTTTTGGGCTTAAAGAAAAAAATAGAAAAAGATGAAAATAAGGAAGTGGGCTTGACTCATGTGGGCTTAGAATAAAAAGAAAAACAAAATAGAATGAAAAGGAGAATGGACTAAGCTTATTGGGTTTGGATGAAAATAATAATACTACTAATAGTGATTAAAAATATTATAATAATAATTAACAATATTAATTACAATAATAACAACAACAGTAATAATAATAAAAGTATTAACATTAAAAATCTTATCTAATAATACTTGATAAAATACTACCATTAATAATAATGACTATAACAATACAATTTGAACAAGAATAATAACAATATCAATATTAACAATAATAGTAACTACAATAATAATACTAGTAACATAGTAATGGAAAACTACTAGTTAGTAATTAAAATGATAATACTTAATAAATATAAATATAAGGCTAAAATACCATTTACTATCTTAAAATAATTTGTAATGTAACTCAAGTTAATAAATAATAATAATATCACCTGTAAAATAAAATAAATATTTTAGAAAATTAAAAATACAGTAGTTTAGATTAGGGATATTACTTTTTCCCCGTTCATGATCGAACAGGGCTTGTTGCCTCGCCAATTCCTTTTCCACGTCAGCAAACATTTGGAGAAGCTGGGCTTCGTAAATTGATGGAACCCTACGTCAATCGCGAAGAACTCCATGATGACATTGTACGGATCGACGTTAATTGAAAGTGTGATTATTTCGGGTGAACATGTCTCATTCCCATCAAACCTATATAGATTTGACTGGGTTGAAGACATATTATCACTCGGGCTACCCTCAAAGTTTCTTCCATCCTATCCAGAGAGCTTACATACAGAATGTTGACGTGGCTTCTGCTGTCGACAAGAATCCTAGAGATTCGATGCCGTCAATGTGCATGGTGACGATCAGGCATCGTTTGTGCAGAAAATACACAGCATAGGCGTCGGCTTCTGAAAACATGATCAGCCTACTCAGGAATGGAGGGGTCCAATCAGCATTGTGGGGTTGTTGCTTCTACAAGCCTTGTTGATGTGGACAGTCTTCTCTTTCAAGATGCTACCTTCTAGCAGGCAAGCAACGAAAATGGTAACTACCTCTCGGTAGCTGACAAGAGAGTTGCTCGAAGGATATCTCTGTTGCGGAACTTTGGATGGCTGTTTTCTGCACTTTGACTTCTTTAGGTAATCTCAGGGTTAAGGATGAACTCCTTAAGGTACTCCCGATTGATAAGCTCATGAAGCTGCTTCCTGAGGGACCGATAGTCGACAGTGTGATGTCCCATTTTTCATGGAATGCACAATAATTGCTATCTTCGAGGCCTTTTGGGTTAGGTGGCTTCAGACATCTATAGACTGTTTGTAGCACCCCGTTCCCGGGATACGTACCTAGATACGTGTTCGACTTTTTCGATCATATTATTGCAATTTTCTTCCAGTGTTTATTTTTAAGTTGTAATTTCTCATGTTTTTGGTATCGGATCTGGATTCTCAGATCCAGAGTAAGCCTTGACCCGAACCGGGAATCCGATACTAGCGGTAGCACGATTTAACTTTCTGGTAGTCCGATTTGATCGATTTGAGCTTCAGACACTATTTTCTAATATTTTAGATTTTTCATGATCCTCTATAATTTTCTAGAATTTTTCTGCAAAATCTCCAAAACCAGTATCGGCCGGCATCGCTGACTGATTCTCAGATTTTTAGTTTTCAAATGGGACTGAATTTTTAAAAATGGCTTTCACATTACTTCTTAGAATTTCATTTTATATTTAAAAATATTTTTTAGAATTTTTCTAAATTTATCAAAATTTCATCGATTCTGGTGTCGGTCGGTATCGCTGGAAGATTCCAAGATTTTTAATTTAAAAATTACATTGTATTCTAAAATATAATTTCACCGGGCATCTTATAATAATATTTTCTATTTTTGAGAATTATTCTGAATGATTCTGAAACAGTCAAATTTTCACCCTATTAAAATAATAATATTATTTACCGTTCTTTCCTTTTCTTGCTTTTTCCTTTTCAACTCCTCTACTTTATACTCCCAAGATATATTAATAATTATATTATTTTATAATATATTTATTTATAAATTTTTCTTTTTTTCCTTTTTCTTACTTTTCCTTTTTCCTTTTCTTTTTTTTTTTTTTTCTTTTTCTTCTTTTCTCTTTCTCCTCCATGCCCTGCACCCCAACCACCCCACTACCGACCACTCCCTTGCAGCAGCCTGCTGCAAGCACAACAACAAGCAACCCCATCCCCCCATTTCCCTTCCATTCCTTCCCTCTCTTTCTTCTCCTTTTAATTTCTTTCCTTCTTCACTTTTTCCTTCTTCATCTTCTTCCTTTCATTTCTCCACCAACAACCAACACCAACCTCTCCTTATCACCACCACCGAAGCAGCCACCGGCGCTGCCCTAGCCACCGCCGCCGCACCCCTACCTCCCCTCTTCCCTTCCCACTTCCACCATCTCCAATTTCCCCCTCCTTTCCTCCAATTTCAACCAAACCCATCCCACCTCCATCTTCTTCTTCTCTAAAGTTCTCTACAAAACCACCTCCTCCACTTCCAACCCACCAATCACAACCTCCTCCATCTCCTCCAACTCCCCAACACACCAATCACTACCACAACCACCACCCCCACTAATCATCACCACCTCCACCAATAACACCACAACAACAACCCCCACAACACCCCCCTCCCCACCCCTTGACCGCGCGCGTGCTCCCTGGCGGTGGCGGCGGCGCCGCCGCCAGGCCGCCGGCGGTGGGCACCCCCACCTTCCTTCTTCTTTCTTTCTTCATTTCTTTCTTTCTTTTCTTTTCTCCTTCTTTTCCCTAAATAAACCCAATCTTTCCATATTCCTAAAATACCCCTTCCCTCATTCCCTTATTACTTTCCCATATTTACAACCCTACCCCACTCCTTTTAATTCTAAATTTATTACTAACAACACCCTATTTTCTCTCTCTTCTTCTTATAACTTTCTCTCTCCTCTCTCCTCTCTCATTCTCTGTCCAATATTTATATAAATATATATATTTATAATTATATATTTTAATATATAATAATGGGCTAGTGGATTTCTCGTGCGGATCACCAATTTCCTAGATTTTAACCGGTATTTCACCCCGATTTCAGGCGAGTGCTTTTTAATATACTTAAACATAAACGCTCTTGTATTTATAGAATGGAATTTATATGTGGATATTTTAGCATGCCTAACACTTGTTACCGTAATTTTAGTGCATGATATCATGCTATGCGAGTTAATATATGATATTGTACTTGGTATTTACCCGACCCTGGACATGTTATACTTGACACGTGACATCTGACACTGACCCTAGACATGTTACACTTGATATATGATTTTTGACACCACACATGGTATTTACACCGAAACTTGGCATGTTACACTTGATATATGATTTATGACACCAGTACTCAGTATTTACACCGGTACTCAGTATTTACACCGACACTTGGCATGTTACACCTGATATATGATTTATGACTCTGGCACTCGGTATTTACTCCGGCACTTGATATTTGAAACCTGTCCCACGACACTTGATATTAAGACACCGGTACTTGATATATGTCATACTTAACACCTGATCCTGACACCCGGTATATGACATGCTTTCATGTGGTATAAGTACATTGACTTGACATTGTGACTCTTGACCGGACACTACCACCCCTGATACCTATATTATATGACATATTCATGACTATCACTTTTATGGGGACTTGGCATGACTATTATATTATTACAAGATATTGGTACTCCTGAACTCCTGTAATCCTGTACACTTGAACCCCTGAAATAGGGAGGCCCCTGATATTACTCACGATACTATACTCTTGTTGATCCCCATAATTAGATAACCATGAATATAGGATTACTATGAATACTCTGTGGACATTATCACTGGACAATTCTAATAATTAGACAACTTACACCGGGATTGAGGAAACTGATAAGTACCGATATAGTCTCCATGTTTATGATGGTCTTATAGTGTCACGCGGCCATATACTTGGATTTGACCTGGAGGCCACCAGGCGTTTTCGTGGGGTCTACTGGCACCCCTACTCCCTTGCCTGCCGGTTGTACCATAAGCCCCTGGGTCTATTCCTGTGGGAGCGATGACATCCTATTCATATTCGGGCGTACAATAAGTTTTGGTACCTAGCGGTACGTGTTGGCCCAGAGGCCTTCCACTCTAGTTTTGATGATGATTAACTCATGTAGTTATGTTTACTATTAATCTTGTGATTTTAGTTTCAGATCATTAATCAAGATATTAGTTGGTGATTGCTTCAACAAGATGAGTTTTGAAGCCTTCAATTGATGATTCTAGAGCCCGAGCATCAAGATCATACCTAGCACTCGTTGGAGTCTAGCTCGGTGGATCACGTTTGGGATCGAGTCGGCTTGAAGATGAAGATTGTCAAGAAGACTTAGGTATCCTAGTTTAGTTTAGTATGTTTAGATCCATGTGTAAAGATAAGAATAGTTGATATGCTCAAGTGCACATACACACACGTTTTATGTTTTGGTATTTTTACAAAACATGTTTTATGGATTTAAAGATAAAAAAATGATATCTATATGTTTCATGTATCTTGGACTTATGTCCATATACAACATGCTTCAATGTGTTTAAATATCATATTTTTGTATTTCAATAAGTTTTAGGAAAATCAGATTTCCTATTGAAAAATCCAAGTTTGGTAAATTACAGTTTTTGGTTTTTGGTAAAATTTCCAAGACAAAAAATAGTTCATATTGATTGATATTTAAGCTAAATTTTTATCACATGTTTATATATCAATGAAAAAATGATAAAATTATTTTGGGGATTTTTAGAAGTTTTATAGGAATTATTAGAAATATTTTTAACCTAATTTTCTGACCCAGAATTTGGCTGCCAGGCTCTGGCGGTCGACCGGGCCGGTCGACCGTGTTCCAGAGCCGGTCGACCGGTCAGTCGACCGACGTGCACAGAACTGTGCACGTTTGTCTGACAGTGGGCCGGTCGACCGGACCAGAGAGCAGTGCTCTCTGTTTTTGGGCGGTCGACCGGGTTCCTCCAATGGTCGAAAAATCGACCGTTGGCGATCGACCGACCGGTCGACCGCCAGCCTGTCAGGCTGAAAAATTCAACCTAACAGCTAGTTTCTTGGGGAGCTTATAAATACCCCATTTCTTGGGGATTTTAACCAAGATTTTCAAGCTAAAATTTTCTGAGTTTCTCCAGTGTTTTAAACAAGTTTTCAAAAGAGTTTTAAGTGCCAAAAGATCAATCTTATTTGTTAAGTGTTTTGTTATTTTCAAAGAAAATAGGTTTTTGGGAATTGGTTTCTTGTTCTTAATTTCTATATCAAGTTGCATTTTCCCAAGAGATTTTCTTTGATCAAAACACTTGTTTTCCACACTTGAGCTTATCCTCTATCCTATTCTATTAGGATCTTTGTTTAGTGGAAAAAGAGATTGTTTGAGGTTGATTAAGCCTCCAAGTTGTAAACCCTCCTTGTAATTGTGTATCCCTCTTTGGTAGAGGTTGATTGGAGTGGTGTTTGCTCCCTCTTTGGTAGAGGTTGAGATTGTGGTTTGCTCCCTCTTGTGTGAGGTGGAGCTTGGTGTTTGTATCCCTCTTCGGTAGAGGTGATTGTGGTTGTTTGGCTACGGGCCTACCCCTCGGTTGTGAGGTGGTGTTTGAGAGAGGAGTTCGGTACTCCTTGTTGTACAAATCCTCTTCGGTGGAGGTTCCCTCGGTGGGAGTATAGTGGATTAGAAATCCTTCACGGTGGTGAAGGCGGGGACGTAGAGCTATGGGCTCGAACCTCGGAGGAACATATACTTGTGTTTGCATTTGATCCATTGTCTCTCAACCCTCTCTCTCTTTACTTTGTGCATTGCATCATTCATATTGCCATATCATATTTGCTTGCATTTGTGTCTTGCATTGTTTCATATTGCCTATCTTATATGCTTGGTTGTTTGTGTGCATCACTTGTACTTAACCAACGAGAGCTTCATATATCACATCAACCCATATCTAGGGGAATCTAGAGGAGTTAGTCCAGAGCCCTTCACGGGGAATTCGGCTACACTCGTTGGTTGTATTAAGTGTAGTGTAAATTTGTTTTTTGCTTCCACATTTAGTTTTTAGATTAGCGTATCACCTATTCATCCCCCTCTAGGTGATTTCAATTTGTATCAGAGCCTACGCTCCTGATACTTAGGTCAACAACCTAGGAGTGAGATCCTTGTTTGCTAATCTACATTTGCATTTGCATTCATTTGTTTGCACACATTTAGTTTATACCATGGACTTCATGACCCCTCCTATGTTTCACCCTTCCAACATTCTTGTTTGGAAGACTAGGATGTCTATATACCTAAAAACCCTAGGCTTGCATCTTTACCTTGCTATTACCAAGAAATCCTATTCTAATGATAGCAACCATATAGGGGCCAATGCACAAGCCCTTGAGGCCATTAGAAGCACGCTCTCAAAAGATTATCTTATGCATGTTTCTAACCTTGATTCCGCCTTTATAGTGTGGAACAAGTTGACAACCACCACCACCTCCAAGCTTCAATTGCAAGTCCAACAAGAGGAGGAATCTAGTGGAGTATCCGAGTCTCAATGCTACATGGTCCAAGGGAATGACTCCCTTGAGTACAATCGGAATCCCAAGTAGATAATGATGATGCTAGTTCTTCTTGTGATGAGCATGTTGATCCCAACACTTTAAATGAAGAACTTTCTATAGTTTGTGAAAAATTGATAGAAAAATATAATTTGTTGAAAAAGAAGAGTTTTGAAATTAATAAAGAAAACAAGGTTTTATGTTCAAAACTAGACATGGTTTTGCAAGAAAAGGAGGAGATTTCTAATGAGAGGGATTCATTAAAATATCAACTTGATCTTGCCTTAAAGAAAATGAATTTTTGAAAAATAAAAATGATTGCAATATTATTTAAGAAAATGAAAAATTATCTTCAAAAGTTGAATTGTTTTAAGAGAAAATGATTCTTTGAAAAGAGAGATTGATTTTATTTCAAAAGAATTAGAAATTTGTGTAAAGAAAAATAATTCTTTGAAAAATGATATTGTTTCTCATGTTTTTCATGCTAGGGTAGTCCCTTCTAGATCATCCATTGCAGGTTCCATCTCTTCTACTATTGAAAATGATATAAATTGTTAAGAAGAACATGGATTGTTTGGGCTCCACTTTGAGCCAATGTGCCAAGAGCCACACACGTTTGGAATCCTTGTTTCGAAAGAAACAAGTTCCATCTTTACATGCACACCATCCACGGCATACACATGCTCCTCACGGACACCATCACGCTTTGTATGCTCATGTGTACACTTGTACACATTGTGGACGTAAGGGCCACCTTGCTAAATTTTGCTATGATAGAATACATGATATAAATTTAGCAAATAATTTTGTTGGGTTAGGGAAGGTACTAACCCCCATGGACCCAAAAGGATATGGGTACCAAAGACCACCCCTATTGTGTTTGATGTAGGTGTGGGCTCTCGTATGACGTGAGAGTATAGGTACCTTGGAGTGGATGCGTTCCGAGCTTAAAGGAGATTATTTGGATGCATCACTTTCAAGGAAAGTTTGGTGGAGAGGACCACCATGTTTTGGAGATATGGAGAGTTGCCTCATAGTTTTGGTAACGGTCTCTTACTCCTTATTTATGTTTACATGCTTTTCATTTTATTCATTATTAGCATGTTTTATTGTTTATTGATTATTATGATAATGTCATGACTATTAGATCATTGACATGCATGTATAGCCTTTGAGACACCCATGTTTAATATGGACCATCTTTTTGTGTTCTCGCATATGTTTAGCTATCATGTTTATCATAGCTCTAATATCATGTGGATTTACATAATAATCATGTTTATGTTGATCATGTTGATTTTTATCTTGTTTTATGCTTCATGCTTGGAATATATGTTTAAATGTTAGTTTTCATTAAAACTAGGTATATACTTGTGCATATAGTGGGCCAATAATAAATCTATATATGTTTGTACTTGATTGCTTATTTGTTCCCATTAGATGTGCTAGTATAGTCTAGTTTTGATGATCATGCATTTGACTTGTATTCCCATTTTTTTCATGTTTATATGTTTAACTTCATGTATATGTCTATCTTGTCAAACTATTAGATATACATGTATATCCTTGAGCCACGTGCCTTCATGCATATATTTTTGTGGACTCATTGTGTTTGGATATGTATGTATACTTTAGTTTGTACATGACATACATATGCCTTGAAGATTAAATAGTTTTTATGATTTTCATGTTTTCATGTTTAAGGAATATTGAGCTAATTTGAATATTTTCATGATTATGATCTTCACATCTTATTTGCACACTCACCTTTTGTTTACTCATGTTTTAGTTTTCATGAGTCATATTTATGCTTAATTGAATTAGAGTGTTGGATATCATGTGGATTTCTTATTTCATGAAAAACATTTTGTTTTATTCCTTGTTTGAAGGATTCCGTACTAGTTTACAAAATTTTTCCCTTTAACTAGTTCGTGTCTTTCATATGGTAGAGTTTTTCAAACATACATTATTTTCAAATCTATTTTTTGAAAACCCTACCTTCAATGGGCGGATGGATGGGCGATCATGCTCATGTATGTTTTATAGTGAAAATCATTTTAAACTTGAACATGATTGGGAGGATAGGAATATGAGATATACATTTGAGCTTATTGTTGTTTCAATTGGTATCATTGGATTCTTTCAATTGGTATCAATATTGACATTTTTTTGTATACTCATATGTTCTTGTATATGTATGCTTGCATTTCAAAGAATATCAATTTCAATTGATATCTACTTTTCATACATATATGTTTTGTTTATGCTAAGCTTGAGTTTCAATTTTGTTTCAATTGATTAGTTTTTTTTAATTGGTATCTATATACAAGCTTATGCACTATTTCCTTTGGTTTTTCATAAAGGGGGAGAAAATTTGTATTTCATATTTCAATTGGTATTTGATTTTCACTCCCACACTTTATGAATGAATATTGAATTTCAATTTGGTATCATTTTTTAAAGAATAATAATTTCAATTGTATCAAAATTTATGTTTAGAAATTCAAAATTTCTAATGTTTAATTTCAATTGATATCAATATGCACTTCATTAACATATTTTTAATTAGTATCATATTTGATTTGACCCCTTATTGATATTGTTTTTGTTTTAGACAAAAAGGGGGAGAACATCTTATGTTTGTTTTTTCTTTCACCCTTTTCTTGATTCTTGTTTCATACAAAAGGGGGAGAAGAATTTGTTTTTGTGTTTTTACCCTTTTGTTGATGATTGACAAAAAGGGGGAGAAGAATTTGAGTTTATATGCATATGTTTTTATATGCATGTTTTATGTTTTTATTAAGTTCAATTGGTATCAAGAACATTATTTAAAGAACATGTTTATTTTTGGTATCAAGAGCTTTAATTAGTTTTGTTTTGCAATTGATATCAAGAGCTTGTTTTTGAAAATGTATTTGTTTTATTTAATTGATATCAAGAGCATGTTTTATTGTTTTATGCATGTTGATGCATATTCATGTTTAGCATTCATTGCATATATTTATGTTTATGTGTTATGCATGAGTTAAGGGAGAGCTTCTTTGAAGCTTAACTTTAATCCATGCATATATAACTTCATGAGTTTTTCATCATCAAAAAGGGGGAGATTGTTGGCCCAGAGGCCTTCTACTCTACTTTTGATGATGATTAACTCAAGTAGTTATGTTTACTAATAATCTTGTGATTTTATTTTCAGATCATTAATCAAGATATTAGTTGGTGATTGCTTCAACAAGATGAGTTTTGAAGCCTTCAATTGATGATTCCAAAGCCCGAGCATCAAGATCATACCTTGCACTCCTTGGAGTCTAGCTCGGTGGATCACGTTTGGGATCGAGTCGGCTTGAAGATGAAGATCGTCAAGAAGACTTATGTATCCTAGTTTAGTTTAGTATATTTTAGATCCATGTGTAAAGATAAGAATAGTTGATATGCTCAAGTGCACATACACACACGTTTTATGTTTTGGTATTTTTACAAAACATGTTTTATGGATTTAAAGACAAAAATATGATATCTATATGTTTCATGTATATTGGACTTATGTCCATATGCAACATGCTTCAATGTGTTTAAATATCATGTTTTTGTATTTCAATAAGTTTTAGGAAAATCAGATTTCCTATTGAAAAATTCAAGTTTGGTAAAATACAATTTTTGGTTTTTGGTAAAATTTCCAAGACACAAAAATAGTTCATATTGATTGATATTTGAGCTAAAATTTTTATCACATGTTTATTTATCAATGCAAAATGATAAAACTATTTTTAGGGATTTTTAGAAGTTTTGTTGGAATTATTAGAAATATTTTTAACCTATTTTTCTGACCCAGAATTTGGCTGCCAGGCCCTGGCGGTCGACCGGGCGGTCGACCGTGTTCCAGAGCTGGTCGACCGACGTGCACAGAATTGTGCACGTTTATCTGGAAGTGGGCCGGTCGACCGGCCGGTCGACCGGACCAGAGAGCAGTGCTCTCTGTTTTTGGGCGGTCGACCGGGCGGTCGACCGGGTTCCTCCAACGGTCGAAAAATCGACCGTTGGCGGTCGACGGCCGGTCGACCGCCAGCCTGTCAGGCTGAAAATTCAGCCTAACGGCTAGTTTCTTGGGGAGCCTATAAATACCCCATTTCTGGTGATTTTAACCAAGATTTTCAAGCTAAAATTTTCTGAGTTTCCCAGTGTTTTAAACAAGTTTTCAAAAGAGTTTTAAGCGCCAAAAGATCAATCTTATTTGTTTTAAGTATTTTGTTATTTTCAAAGAAAATAAGTTTTTGGGAATTGGTTTCTTGTTCTTAATTTCTATATCAATTTGGCATTTTCCCAAGAGATTTTCTTTGATCAAAATACTTATTTCCACACTTGAGCTTATCCTCTATCCTATTCTATTAAGATATTTGTTTAGTGGAAAAGAGATTGTTTGAGGTTGATTAAGCCTCCAAGTTGTAAACCCTCCTTGTAATTGTGTATCCCTCTTTGGTAGAGGTTGATTGGAGTGGTGTTTGCTCCCTCTTTGGTAGAGGTTGAGATTGTGGTTTGCTCTCCTCTTGTGTGAGGTGGAGCTTGGTGTTTGTATCCTTCTTCGGTAGAGGTGATTGTGGTTGTTTGGCTACGGGCCTACCCCTCGGTTGTGAGGTGGTGTTTGAGAGAGGAGTTCGGTACTCCTTGTTGTTGTACAAATCCTCTTCGGTGGAGGTTCCCTCGGTGGGAGTATAGTGGATTAGAAATCCTTCACGGTGGTGAAGGCGGGGACGTAGAGCTATGGGCTCGAACCTCGGAACATATACTTGTGTTTGCATTTGATCCATTGTCTCTCAACCCTCTCTCTCTCTTTACTTTGTGCATTGCATCATTCATATTGCCATATCATATTTGCTTGCATTTGTGTCTTGCATTGTTTCATATTGCCTATCTTATATGCATGGTTTTTGTGTGCATCACTTGTACTTAACCAACGAGAGCTTCATATAGCACCTCAATCCATATCTAGGGAATCTAGAGGAGTTAGTCCAGAGCCCTTCACGCGGAATTCGGCTACACTCGTTGGTTGTATTAAGTGTAGTGCAAATTTGTTTTTAGCTTCCGCATTTAGTTTTTAGATTAGCGTATCACCTATTCACCCCCCCTCTAGGTGATTTCAGTACGTTTCGGCTCAACAGCGGATACTCCTTGACCGTTGTCCCGGGCATGTACGGGACCCATTCTAACCATGGTTCGTCGATCTCTATCAGTTTTCAATAACTTACTCTCCGATCTATTTGCTGAGATATGTGGGATGGGGCACATACTGACGTATACAAATCAAATGAGTCATAATAACATAATAATATGCTCCTGTTGTATGACTAGCTATACTCTTGACCTATACTGCTCTGTGTTATCTTGTCAGATTATTTGATTGATTTCATACTGTTTCATTATTATATTGTGAAGGTAAAGTCAGGTTATATAACTCATATTATAGTGACGTGAGGTATAGTGTATATATATGAGGGTTTCCTTGTTTGGAATATTCCTTCGACGTACTAATCACACCGATCGGTAATGTGATCTTATATAACTGATTTTCCTGTAGTTACTTTACTTACTGTCTCATTTCTGTTCATATGTGTTTATATTCACGATGCACCTTTCCTGTACAATTATGCCTGATATGCACGCCACCTGGCTTTATTATATATACTTGCGGGTTGCATCTGACAACCCTGAATTCTCATGTCCAGATCCTGGAGTCTGAACCATGGTGATTTTTCTGTAGCTGATCAAAGTGCGCAGCGGATCCTCCCGTGGTGATCAGAGTGCAGCAGAAGCTCGGGCATCGCCGTAGTTCTTCCACCCAGCTTTCTCCTGTTAGCTCTCGGGGTCCCTCTTGCTGCTCATGAGCATCTCTCAGATTTGTATTTCTCTTCGAATTATGTACTATTGTATTTTTCTAGTGATGTAATATTCTTGTAATATTGTATCACTTTCTGTGATAACCATGTACTTGTACTTTTCTGTTGGAATGTATATTACCTCTATGCTTCCGCCTCAGATTCTTACCTATACTGATGCATAGCGTATATACGTGAGGGTATTTTCTGACCTACGTATATACGCCGCAGTGACGTCTCCGTACCTGCGGGATCGGGGTGCCACAGGTTGGTATTAGAGCCTAGGTTCTAACATCCTCAGTACAACTAGTTGACAGATTAATGACATATTAATTTGCAGCTGGAGAGCACGAGTCTTGAATATACATTCCAATCGCAAGTGCGGTGTTATCTTTCCTCCCTCGCAATTTTTCCTTGGATCCTTAGACCCTTCTATCTTTTCAGCTTCTTCTCATCATTCCTTCGATCAACTTAGATATTTTGTGTCCTGAGTTGGTAATCTCCCTTATCCTTTTCACCTTATTAGATTATCATCATTGACTGTAATCTTTTCCATGTTCATCTCCCTCCTTATGGAAAGTTCGAGGATGAAATTTTTGTTAGGTGGGTAGATTGTAGCACCCCGTTCCCGGGATACGTACCTAGATACATGTCAGACTTTTTCGAACATATTATTACAATTTTCTTTCAGTGTTTATTTTTAAGTTGTGATTTCTCATGTTTTTGGTATCGGATCTGTATTCTCAGACCCAGAGTAAGCCCTGACCCGGACCGGGAACCCGATACCAGCCGGTAGCCCGATTTGACTTTCTGGTAGTCTGATTTGACCGATTTCAATTTAGACACTGTTTTCTAATATTTTAGATTTTTCATGATTTTTGGAATTTTTTTAGAATTCTTCTGCAAAATCTCCAAAACCGCTGTGGTCGGCATCGCTGACTGATTCTCAAATTTTTAGTTTTCAAATGGGATTAAATTTTCAAAAACGGCTTTCACATTACTTCTTAGAATTTCATTTTCTATTTAAAAACATTTTTTTGGGATTTTTCTAAATTTATCAAAATTTCACCGATTCTGGTGTAACCAATATCGCTAGAAGATTTGAGGATTTTTAATTTAAATACTATAATGAATTTCTCAAATCTAATTTCACAAGGCATCTTAGAATAATATATTCTATTTTTGATAATTTTCAGAACGATTCTGAAACAGTCGAGTTTTCACCCTATTAAAATAATAATATTATTTACCGTTCTTTCCTTTTCTTGCTTTTTCTTTTCCACTCCTCTACTTTATACTCCCAGGATATATTAATACTTATATTATTTTATAATATATTTATTTATAAAGTTTCTTTTTTTTCCCTTTTTCTTACTTTTCCTTTTTCCCTTTTCTTCTTTTCTTTCTTTTTCTTCTTTCTCTTTCCTCCATGCCCTGCACCCCAACCACCCCACAGCCGACACTCCCTTGCAGCAGCTTGTAGCAAGCACAGAGCAAGCAACTCCATCCCCCCATTTCCCTTCCATTCCTTCCCTCTCTTTTCTCCTTTTAATTTCTTTCCTCCTCACTTTTTCCTTCTTTATCTTCTTCCTTTCATTTCTCCACCAACAACAAAACACAACCTCTCCTCATCACCACCGCCTCCACACCGGAGCAGCCACCGGCGCCACCCTAGCCATCGCTGCTGCACCCCTGCCTCCCCTCTTTCCTTCCCCACTTCCACCATCCGCAATTTCCCCTCCTTTCCTCCAATTTCTACCAAACCTATCCCCCCTCCATCTTCTTCTTCTCTAAAATTCTCCACCAAACCACCCCATCCACTTCCAACCCACCAATCACAACCTCCTCTATCTCCTCCAACTCCCCAAACACACCAATCACCACCACAACCACCACCCCCACCAATCATCACCATCTCCACCAACAACAACCACTATAACAACCCCCACAACACCCCCTCCCCACCCTTGGCCGCCGCGCGCGCTCCCCGGCGGCGGCGACGGCGCAGCTGCCGCCGCCAGGCCGCCGATGGTGGGTACCCCCCAACCTTCCTTCTTTCTTTCTTTTCTTTCTTTCTTCATTTCTTTCTTTCTTTTCTTTTCTCCTTCTTTTCCCTAAATAAACCCAATCTTTCTATATTTCCTAAAATACCCCTTCCTTCATTCCCTTATTACTTCCCCATATTTACAACCCTACCCCTCTCCTTTTAATTCTAAATTTATTACTAAAAATGCCCTATTCTCTCTCTCCTTCCTATAACTTTCTCTCTCCTCTCTCATTCCCTCTCCAATATTTATATATATATATTTATAATTATATATTTTAATATATAACTATGGGCTAGTGGATTTCTCATACGGATCGCCAATTTTTCAGATTTTAACTGGTATTTCACCCCGATTTCAGGCGAGTGCTTTTTAATATACTTAAACATAAACGCTCTTGTATTTATAGCATGGAATTGATATGTGGATATTTTAGCATGCCTAACACTTGTTACCGTAATTTTAGTGCATGATATCATGCTATGCGAGTTAATATATGATGTTGTACTTGGTATTTACCCGACCCTGGACATGTTATACTTGACACGTGACATCTGACACCGACCCTAGACATGTTACACTTGATATATGATTTATGACACCGGCACACGGTATTTACACCGGCACTTGGCATGTTACACTTCATATATGATTTATGACACCCGCACTCAGTATTTACACCAGTACTCAGTATTTACACTGACACTTGGCATGTTACACCTGATATATGTTTTATGACTCTGGCACTCGGTATTTACACCAGCACTTGATATTTGAAACCTGTCCCACGGCACTTGATATTAAGACACCGGTACTTGATATATGTCATACTTAACACCTAATCCTGACACCCGGTATATGACATGCTTTCATGTGGTATAAGTACATTGACTTGACATTATGACTCTTGACTTGGACACTACCACCCCTGATACCTGTATTATATGACATATTCATGACTATCACTTTTATGGGGACTTGGCATGACTATTATATTATTACTAGATATTTGGTACTCCTGAACTCCTGTATTCCTGTATACTTGAACCCCTAAAATAGGGAGGCCCCTGATATTACTCATGATACTATACTCCTATTGATCCCCGGAATAGGATAACCATAAATATAGGATTACTATGAATACTCTGTGGACATTATCACTGGACAATTCTAATAATTAGACAACTTATACCGGGATGGGGGAAACTGATGAGTACCGATATAGTCTCCATGTTTATGATGGTCTTATAGTATCACGCAGCCATATACTTGGATTCGACCTGGAGGCCACCAGGCGTTTTCGTGGGGGTGTACTGGCACCCCTACTCCCTTACCGCTGGTTGTACCATAAGCCCCTGGGCCTATCCTGTGGGAGCGGTGACATCCTATTCCTGTTCGGGCGTACAATAAGTCCCGGTACCTAGCGGTACATTTCGGCTCAGCACCGGATACTCCTTGACCGTTGTCCTGGGCATGTACGGGACCCATTCTAAGCATGGTTTGTCGATCTCCATCAGTTTCCAATAACTTACTCTCGGTTTGTATGATGAGATATGTGGGATTGGACACATACTGACGTATACAAATCAGATGAGTCTTAATAACATAATAATAATATGCTCTTGTTGTATGACTAGCTATACTCTTGACCTATACTGCTCTGTGTTATCTTGTCAGATTATTTGATTGCTTCCATACTGTTTTATTATTATATTGTGAAGGTAAAGTCAGGTTATATAAACTCATATTATAGTGACGTGAGGTGAGGTATAGGGTATATATATGAGGGTTTCCTGTTTGAATTATTCTTTCGACGTACTAATCTCATCGATCGGTAATGTGAGCTTATATAACTGATTTTCTTGTAGTTACTTTACTTACTGTCTTATTCCCTGTTCATATGTGCTTATATTCACGATACACCTTTCCTGTACACTTATGCCTGATATGCATGCCACCTGGCTTTATTATATGTACTCGCGGTTTCATCTGATAACCCTGAATTCTCATGTCCAGATCCTAGAGTCTGGACCATGGTGATCTTTCTGTTGCTGATCAGAGTGTGCAGCGGATCCTCCCATGGTGATCAGAGTGCAGCTGAAGCTCGGGCATTGCCATAGTTTTTCCACCCAGCTTTTCTCTTGTTTAGCTCTTGGGGTCCCTCTTGCTGCTCCTGAGCATCTCTCAGATTTGTATTTCTCTTCGCATTATGTACTATTATATTTTCTAGTGATGTAATATTCCTGTAATATTGTATCACTCTCTGTGATAACTATGTACTTATACTTTTCTGTTGGAATGTATACTACCTCTGTTCTTCTGCCTCAGATTCTTGCCTATACTGATGCTTAGCGTATATACGTGACGGTATTTCTGACCTACATATATACGTCGCAGTGACGTATCTCCGTACCCGCGGGATTGGGTCGCCACACTGTCTAAAAATTACTAAAGACAAGTCATCAAATAACAGAGTTCATACTTCAAATGCCAAGATGATCAAAACACGAGCTTTGAGGCCCGTGTCTCAACATAAGTACTGTAGCAAAATACAGGGCTTGACTCCTGCATTTTAATGCCACCGCAGCGCTCAAACGAGAAGCTTATAGACTGTCCAAAAATTACTGAGGATAAGTCGTCAGAAAGCAGAGTCTAAACTCCAGACGCAAGGCTAATCATAGCCATTATTGCAGCGCTAAGATGCGAGGGTCGAAACTCGCGTCTCCGCATTACTGTAGCAGTATTACTGCAGTACCAAGAAGCGAGGGTCGAAACCCGTGTCTCAGCATTACTGCAATAGCATCACTACAATATCAAGATGCGAGGGTCGAAACTCGCGTCTCTGCTTTACAAAGCGCGAAGCCCAGAGCCCGCATTTCACACAAAGCTTGACGCAGAACTTAAAGCTCACATTTCAACCAAATGCAAAGTTCAAGCATTACCTCAATGGCTAAGCGCAAAGCCCGAAGCCCGCGTTTCAACTACAGAGGAACCCTGCGTCTCGAATATAACTGCCCTCATTACTGGGTCACATCATTCGACGTGTTAGCTCTTCCATGATATCATTAGCTGGAGATAGCCCCGCTAATGTACTCCTAGGCCCCCCTCTCCATGATAGAATAAGAGACGAGAATCAGTTCAACTTGTGCAGGGGCGAGGCCGACAACAGGCTCATCAGACACGGAGGTCGTCACCAATACCTCGGGGCAGTTATTATTGTAGCAACTTCCACAGCAACATAAGTAACAACAAACTCTAAGGCATTTGGTTCCCCGTCGAAGTTTGAATTGTGCTATCTTCTGTGTCAACACTTGTCGCAGGATCCTCTACTTGAGCTACCCTAGTGTTCTCTGCAAACCATAACATTAAATGTCAGTGGTAATAGCAAAAAGAAGAATATCCAACACGTCAGTATTCTCTTACTAAGTTGAGGATTTAGAGGGAGCAAATCCTTGGATGAGCCACTTGGGGATTAGGGCTCCCTGACCTCGGAGTTGCACCCTCATGAGGCATCCCGGCAGCAGGAGCTTCAAGACTCTCCTGTTGGGCCAGCTCTTGAATCATCTCCTCAATATGAGAAGAAGTTGTTGCGGCTTCACTACCGGCAGCCAGCCCTGTAGAAGAAAGTTAAAAGGAAATGTTAGAACTCGTTCCTAACTTGATGGGGAATCAGTTCAAGAGGACAAAGAAAATACCTTCTGTAGCAGTTATCCTTGCTATCGGCGAAGCCGTCACAGGGTCGAATCCCTGTATCTCTTCCTCCTAGATATGCAAGAATTTGCTCATATCTGGAAGAACAGGTTCATCTCTAAAATCGTTTTCCTCGCCAGAATAATATCCATGTTCTTTAGACGAGAAAGATGACAACTCAACACAGGAGGTCTTAGCGATCGAGACCTTACCACCAAATACCCCAGTAGTAGGGCTGGGATCGATAATCCGTGAGGTGGGCAACAATACACTGGGAGACCTAGGCTGTTGCACTTCACCCTTCTCTTATGAACTGAAGAAGGCCCAGGCTGAGTTGAGACTCCCAGAATCTCAACGTCATCTCTCCCCACCAAGTCAACTTCGGGCGCTTGACCTCTTCAGCCATGATCGGTTCATTCGCGAGCTCTCCCTCCTCTAGGATCACGGGACCCTGGCTGCGCAGACCTCGGGAGCGAAGGATGGGGACTTCTTCCTCCTCTTCTTCTTCATCCCCCTACTCCTTAACACCAGAAAGAACTATCTTGAGCATTGAAGCTTCAGCCTCCGATTCCCTCCTAGCCTTCTTTAGGATAGGCTCACCGTTGGAAGCAGAGCCATGAGAACGTTTGGCCACAGCCTGCCGATTCTTTTTAGATGGCTACCCCTTAAGTACTGCTGCCCTTGGTCCTATCCCTGCTTCCCTCCTATTTCTCTCTCGGCTGCCTGATACTCGTCTAGACCTCGCATACGTTTGTTGGACTCCAACTTGTCCTTATAAGATGCCTTGATGCTCTTAATGCAAGAAGTATTTATTCTAAAATTAGGCATCCTACTAGCTAGGGAGTACCAGGTGCAGAAACTGAGGTTGGTAAGATAGTTGGGCGTCTTGTGAGGCAGGCTGAAAATAACTTTTGTCCCTCCACTACACTATAGTATCACGCCCGAGCACCTTCAAATAAATTTTCGTTGATGTAAAGGCCAGCGCTAGGATTACCGACATATAATTGATCTTAGCCGAACTGCCAAGCAAACCGACTGGGCATGTAAGGCTCGATCGTACACGAATTTCCTTCCCGAAAGATCAGATATCCGGGCTAAAAATTGATCAGCCACCGGAAGACTCCCGATGGCAGCCTTGTGAAGACATCTGGTCCCGCAAGGTCGACAAATTTATCCCCGTAGGACGCACCGGCAATCTCAGGGAAGTAACGGTCGAGCTAATAGCTTAAAGTGTTCAGAATGCATTTCTGAACATTGAACATATAGTAACAAGACCAGCTCGAATTCTCCAGCTTCTGCACGAAGGGAATGAAACCTACGGAGGAAGGCACCGCTGTCATCAGTGGAGGGTAGTGCATAACATACCAGGCCATCAAGTATGTATATGGAAGCTCGATCCTGGGGTTAAGGGCCTTCACTCTCGGCCTTCCCTCCTAATTGACCACTGACCTGCCCTCAGAATCTACAATGGCCTCCACTTGGCATAGACTTTTGAGCAGAGCCCATAAATCCACTCTGAATTCCCGCCACCATCACTAGAAGGAGCGCGATAGACTTCTTGTAGACGTGTAAGATTGCTGGTTACACCACATCAGCAACAATTACTTTATGTGGCAGTGTTGGCACCACACAACATTTCAGCCACAGCATAAGGAAGCCCGCCAATAGAGCCCGGTCAGAAATGGGAACTCGGGCCTGGTAATGAAAACTTTCAAAGATTGTATCAGGTCTGAAAGTGTCCTCGTTTGACTCAATGGTGTAAGAGCTCGCAGAGGCATTGATCCTCTCAGCAATTTTTCATCAATGCAAGGAGCCAGACTAGTCACTGGGCTATCATTTTCATTTATGCCATTGAACAGATAGCTCGCCTAGGACATCTTCTTGACACCCCTATTCCTCCAGGACGATATCTACCCGCAAATGTGGAAGTGGCACACCACTTCCTAGTAGTCTCATACACCTAAGGGTCCTCTTTCTTCAGGAGGTAAAGCTCTTCAGAAGTCGGGACATATTCTTCATAAGGGGCATCTCCTATAACTAGTCCTGAAACTTCATACAATTCATGAAGAGCCAGCCCCATCTCTCTGACTGGAGTAAAAAAATATGCCCGACAGGGGATTATAGTGCTCCAGGATACCATAAAAATTATGGGAACTCTGCGGGAGGCCATACTGTATGGCCTTGAACGAGTGATATAACCCCACCTGTTGCAGCAGGACCCCGTGCTCAACAAGAACAAATCCAACCATTCTACCCCACCATGATTTGTTGGTAGAATGGACCCACCCGAGTGGACGAAAGTTGACGAAAAAATCACCCCTAACTTTCAAAAACTGATTGATGAAAGTGGCGCCAAGCTGAGGGGTTTCTCCTTTCGGATACTCAGGCCTGACTAACCCAGGAAATAAGTCGAAGACATCTTTCCCATGACCAGTGGAATATACGTCTTTGGCACCTAATCTGCCAAGAGAGATGCCGGAGACAAACAGGGAAAGATCCCAATCCATCAGACATATGTTGAAGATAGGATAAGGAATACATCCTCTCCATATTGGGAAGAAAGAACCTCATGTCTCTTATCTGACGGAGCCACTTATAATCTCCATCATGTAGAATCCTATCATCCTCGTCAATGTCGTCACCAAAGAGGAAAGCAAGCTTCCGTAATGGAGTGCAGGAATCCGTCTCGAATAGCCCATCAGAGATAATCTCCCAAAGGGTCACCATACTGGCCTTGGAGATCCTCTCCTTTCGCTCCTTTAACTTACCAGTAGTCACAGGAGCGGTCTTCTGAAGTAAGAAGGTCAAATTACAATCAGCGCCACCTACGTGCCCAAATGACACTTTTTGGACAGGGGCTAGAAGAGTATCGCACTGCAAAGAAGACCACATTTAATCAGAAATCTAAAAGAAAATGACTAGATGTTGGAAATTCAAACGCAGGAATGAATCCAAATGCAGAAGTCAGTAAAATCCGTGTCTAGACTAAAAAATGTGAGGCTTGCATGTAGCCCATATTTCAAAATTCATAACATAGAAAATTTTCTAAGTGTCAGACTCAGACGTGAGAATCAGTTAAACTCGCGCCTGATCTTAAGACGCGAGGATCATAGGAAGTCTGCGTCTGAACCTCCCACACTTAGAAAAATTCTAAGTGTTGAACTTAAAATGCAGGGATTAATGAGGCCCGCGTTCAACAAACAGATACAGGCTCAGGTTGATGAAGTAAAGACGCGGAGGTCGTCAAACCCGAGTCTTGCCTACCAATTCAAGAGGTGCGTCTGAAAATCTAATACGGGCATGAGCCTCGCATTGGTGGTTCGCATTCAAAAGAGACTTAAGAGTTAAGAGAACTCTTTAAACCTCTTCAATGCTGGAAACCAAATCAAATGGTTTTACTCCTGAAATGGGGGCTTCCTGCATGGAAGAGCCCCCCATTTGAATCTTCGGAGCGACAACGCTTGAGGATGAGGAAGCAGGTTTGGTCTTCAGTGCCATTTCGACCGTGATGTTGAAGTTGATGAAATGGAAAAAGCTTTAAACTTTTTCTAACCCTCGATATAAAGCTCAGCGAAGAAGAAGAAGAGTCTAATGATGACTCTTGAAAGACTGTTGTCTTTATATGCACAGTGATCCGCAGAGATACGTGGTGCATGTCTCGAGGCCTAATCTTCACTAGACGCATGGCATGTGCCTTGAATGAATGTGAATTCTGCGTGTTAAAAAAGAAGACGTCCCTTCAACTCTGCCGGACATGTGGCAACGCGCACAAAACGCAAGACTCGCGTTCAACAAAAACCGCGTCTCTCCAAAGGTCACGTTTCTTCAGCAAATTAATAGATGTGTCCCCACTCTGAGTGAGGATTTCGTCTCTAAAGCAACATGATCCCTGCCTCTACAAGACTTGCATCAAGTCTTTACTTCTGCAATCAGTTTAACAGTACACTGGCACAAGCAGACGACTGTTTACCCATGGTTCAACAGTATACCAACATCAGCTTAGAGCACTGAGGAGGTCTGGACTGCGTATCTAGACACTCACCATGATCATCTCTGGTGGCTTCAAAGGGTTTTATAATACACTCACGAAGATCATATTCCGGATATGATCAAGCCCAGGGTATAAATGATTATTAAGTCCAATCATGAGGAGTATGAATCCAACCAAAAGTTCAAAGTATTTCGAAATCCGTCCCAGTCAACTGTGGAATATCGAAAACTTTGGAGGGTGTTCTGTAGACTATCCAAATATTTCTGAGGATAAGTCATAAGAAAATAGAGTCTAAACTCTAGACGCAAGGCTAATCATAGCCATTACTGCAACGCTAAGACATGAGGGTCAAAACCCGCGTCTCGACATTACTGCAGCAGTATTACTACAGTACCAAGATCGAGGGTCAAAACCCATGTCCCAGCATTACTGCAGTAGCATCATTACAATATCAAGACGCGAGGGTCGAAACCCGCGTCTCTGCTTTACAAAACACAGAGCACGGAGCCCGCGTTTCACACAAAACTTGACGCAGAACTTGAAGCTCACATTTCAACCAAATGCAAAATTCAAGCGTTACCTCAATGGCTAAGCGCGAAGCTCGAAGCCCGCGTTTCAACTACAGAGGAACCCTGCGCCTCGGTTATAAGTGCCCTCATTACTGGGTCAATTACTGCCCATGTAATGAGGGAGTTAACTCCCATTATGAAGTAATTTTAGGGGACATGTTTACCCTCTGAAACCTCTATAAGTATCCCAGTTTGCTATGGAAAAGGGGTTGGAAATTTTTTTGGTAAAAAGAACTTCGGTTATAAGCCATAGAAGCACCAAGACCTCTAGCTGAAAAGAAAGAGAGAGTTCAACTCTTCTAACAACTTACTGCGTATAAGTTTATTTTTGCCTACAATCTCTTTGAGATTCTTGGTGGATAGAAGCTGTGTTACTTTGCCCACTATCCAAAGAGAGGATTCCCAAGAGGTCCTGACGTTCACCCGATCAACGGAAAACAAGATTCACTTTCCATCGCCAGATCAAGAACCCGGCATTAAACAAAGGGGAGATTTGAGCTTGAATATCTCCCCTCTCTTGTAATCGGATAATTGATCCGTTGTAATTTTCTTTGCAATAAAATAAAGAATTTACACCTCGATCATCAATTTTCCCCACCAAACAAGGCTCGAGGCCCGCGTCTCAACACCACTGCAGTAGCAAAATGCGGGGCTGGATGCCCGCGTTTCGACACTACAACAATGCCTAAACGCGGAGCCGCATCCAAGTTCACGCCAATGAGGGAACACAGAGTGTGAAACCCGCATCTCAACACCATTCCAGTGCTCAAAAGCAAGGTTCGAGGCCCACATCATCCCAGTGGCCAAGCGCGAGGCTCAAGCCTGCATTTCAACTGCAGGTGAACCCTGTGTCTCAGTTATAACTACCCTCATTACTGGATCAAGTACTACCCACGTAATGAGGAGAGTTAACCCCATTATGAAAGGTTTTTAGGGGACAGTTTTACCCCTAGAACCCCATATAAATAGTTGGAGCTGCTATTGTAAAGAAAAGAAAAAAAGGAAGGAGAAAAGATTCAGTTGAGGAATACTTGCCTTATAAAGAGTCCAACTTTTTTACACAAACTTGCTGAGTTCAAGTTTTTCCTAATTTTTCCTAAATCTCTTTGAGATTCTATCTGATAAGAGATGTGCTACTCCACCAGTGATCCAAAGAGAAAGAAGCTTGACGTTCACCCGGTCAACGAAAAATAAGATTCACTTTTCACCGTTACTCAAAAGACCCAGCACTAAACAAAGGGGAGATTCGAGCATGAAAATCTCCTCTCTCTTGTAATCGAATTTGAGTCATTGTAATTTTTCATTAATTCAAGGAAACCTTGCAATACACGTTCCTTAAACTTTCCCGACGTGTACAAGAGATGGCCACTCCACTAGGGACTACTTTCTCAACTGATGAGCAGGTTGTGGTGCAAGGTGACGTCAATTCATGGAAAAGACGATCGAACCACTTGTGGTGAAATTCGACTAAGCGAAATATAAAGAGTTCCTCTCTTCTGGCTTCAAGAGCCCCATGATCGGTCACCTATATTGCATATCTAATGTCACATTTCCATAAATATTGTCTAACAAATCATGTCTTTAATCTTATTTTTGTTTAATAAAATGCATGCCCATTACTAATAGGGGTGGAAGAAAATTGAGCCTAAAAGCCCGCTTTAAATTCTAATTTAAATCTAAATTAAAGAAGGGATAAAGTTTCAGAAGGATAGGCATGATCTCAGCTGAAGATCAATGCATGTCAAGTAGGATCACATCAAATAAAATCAGTTAATTCAGTTTTGCTTGAATCCAATTCAGTTAGCTTGAGGATCATTGAAGGTTAGATCAATGCCATATATCAAACAGAAAATCCGTCAGATAAAAGGGGATAAAACCAAACGCCAGCCGTATCTCCCCCTAGATGTGGCCAAATGGCCAAAGCCGCGTTTCCACAGCTATCTCTTGGAGATAAGGGGAGCGTCTTCTCACGTCTTCTCCCCTTATCTCCTCACTCCTCACCCCTCTTGGGTTTTTGCCTATAAAAGGCAGGAAGTTTACTGAAGAAGGAGGGAAGACTAGTTTAAGTTTTTCTCTTAATTTTTAAGTTTAGGATCGTTGTTAGATAGTTTATGAGAAGTTGTATCTCAGTTTTTAATTTGAAGTTCAGTTCAGAAACAAAGTGAGAGAGAGAAAGAGTGATTATAATTTGAAGCTGAAGTAACATTAATAAAGATTCGACAGACTTCTTTTCTTCTCCAACTCACGGGTATATTGCATTTCAATTTAATATTTTTCCTTTTAGTAATGAGTAGCTAAATCTCTTCTTTCTGGGCTCACTAATCTCTCCTCTCCAGTATTGATTCTAATCTCTCCTCTCTAGTATTGATTCTTGATCAAATTTAATGAAAAGACCTAACTAAGTCATATGAATGCCTTAAACTAAGCCTTGCTTATTGCAAGTGTTCTTGAAGGCACATGAGGATGGGATTGACTTTTGGACTTAATCTTGAAATTAATCATTAAAAGAACTTGTTTTTATTCCATACTTGCTTTACTGCTTTGATGGTTTAACATTTAACTCAAGGAAAGATTTCAAAACTAAAGTTTGATTTCTAAAATAAACCATCTTATGTGTTTTATTTGATCTCTTTTAAATACAAGGCTAAACTTTTTGCCTATGATTTCATTGAGGTACTTGAACTTTCAAGAAAAGAATTTAGAGTTGGGTAAAGATTAGTGAGCCCGGATTCTTATTTATTAAAAACAAACAAACTCCATCACTCTTAAAACCTTTTAAATATCACTTTCTCAAAACTTTTTTCAAGTTTTAAGTTTTCTTTAATCATCTCTCTCCTCTCCATTATCTTTTCGCATTAAAAAATACCAACACCATTCTTTGCTTTTGAAATAATACATTGAAAAACTTTCATCGCATTCCTCTTCATGGATCATGACCCGTTAGCCCAAAGCTACACAGTAATTCTCACTGCATTTACTTCCAATCAATTTTTGGCGCCGTTGCCGGGGAGGGAACGGTGTAATTATTTTTTAACAAGTTTGGTGTCTTATTTCAGAGCTATCAAGAAATAAGATTTAGCACTCAAGCATTGCAGGAGAAGACTTGCTATTCTGTGCCCCTACTCTAGAAAGTAGGAAACAAAATTTTAAGAAATTGCAGCGCAAAATCTTAAAATTTTTTTGGACTACTAAAAACTCTTTTTTGCAGGACATATTGCTTTGTAAAAGTACAGTTTTTTGTGTATTATTTATACTATATCTGATATTCACATACCCTGCTTTTAATCGAACAGTAATTTGATTGATTGCCAATTGCTTAAAAAAACATTTAGACTTGCATTCTAGGCATTTATCTAATTATGCTTCTTTTACAATTACTATTGAAGAAAGCTGGAGAAAGGTATGTTTGCATAGCATCAAGCATAGGAACATTCTTGGGTGATTTACTTACTTTTTTAATTGTTACCATTGCTTTATACTTGCACAATTGCACAATCTATTTTAAGGGCAAAACCCAAAATAAGATAAGGTGGGGAAGCCATTACCCTTTCTTAGCCCACACAAATCATCTCCAAGCACGCACATCCCGAGCCTAACTTAAAATCTAATAAACGTTGGCCTTAGGGACATCTCGAACTCATTAGGAGATTATCCTAAGAGGAAGATTTTAGAATTTGACTCTTACCAAATCAGTGTCTAAGGACAGGGATTGAGGGGCAAAACCTTGAAGGCTGGTGGTTTGGCTTAATTAGGTCCGTCGATTTTGCGTAGATACCTCCCACCAATCTTGCCCTGACCTGGTTGAGTAGCCTGTGGTCAAAGTCTACATTATATTTGATTACTCATCAATTTTGCATATTTATTGTCACATTTTCATATTTATTTTTTATAAAACTCTACTATTTGACCTTTTATTGCTTCGTGATGTGCAAACCTTTATAAAAAGGAGAAAAACAAGAAAAGAGTCCAACAAGCCCAAAAAGCCCAATAAATTCAGAGATTTGAGGCAATCATATTTGGAAATTGAAAGGAAAATCCAATTAAATTTGTGATTGAAAAATTAATTATTCTCCAAGTAGAAGAAAGGATATTCTCAGCATATTTATGGCTTAAATCCAAATTCTGAGAATATACCCTTTGATTACATGGCAAGATAGAGTCATAGAAGGAAACTTCAAAAGTCTACAATCAAAATTCGGATTCAGCCTGAGCATTTTTCAGTAATTTGATCATAACTTTGTTGTACAAATGCAAATCTAATGATTCGAGATGTTCTAGAAAGAAAGCTGAAAGGTTTACAATGTTTCTGTTGATTACTATTTTCATTTCAGTTGTTAGATGAGTCATATTTAGCCATCAATATGATAACTAGCTGCAGCCTAACTCAATTAAATTTTCAATCAAGAGAAGAAAAGGATATTCTCAGTATATTCACAGTTCAACTTCAAAATTCTAAGAATATACCTTTTGATGAGTTAGCATTTTGATGAGTCACTATCTCAGACTTCCTCCTATAAATACCCTCATATCTCGAAGGCAGAAAAGGCACCACTTCAGAGAGAGATTTAGTTTAGGTTTTCTTTTCTTCTTCAATGTAATTTTTATTTTCTTTATTTTATTTTTAGGCTAGAGAGAGTTATATGATCAAAAGAGAGGAAGAGTTATTATAGAGTGATACTACTGTAATCTTTTCTTCAAGAAGCTTATATTGAAGGTGACAATCAATGGAGGTTTCCCACTTTTCTTCATTGTGCTCGATCTCGCCGAGGCCTTGATTTCCTTTATTCTTTTCTATTACTTCGCTTTACTTTATATTAAGGTAAATTTTCGCTATGATTCAAACAGTAGAGGTAAATATTCTTCTTTTATTTCTGATTTTTGCATCAATACTTTTCTTTATCTCTTTTTGTTTCCTTTTCTTTTATAATTAAAACAATAACACCACCATCATCTCTTCTTCTACCATCTTCTTCTTAACTTAATATTTTTATTTTTATTTTTTATAAACTGAGAAGATAAGTATTAACTATTTTTGGTAAATTAAAAGAAAGAAACTTACATAACGCTTCCATCGCTGTCCCTCCCTGTGGATCACGACCCGTTAGCCCTACGCTACACGGTAGAATTGAGGCCTAGCACTGTTTCTAAAATTTTATATTTTCTGTACAGGTCAGGCTCGATCATAATTTGGCACCGTTGTTGGGGGGGACGGTAAGTTTCTTTTTTTTTTTTGATTTACTTTAACAAATTAATCTCTTTTTCTTCTCTGTTTTGATGTACAGAGGCTAATTATAGAAAAATAAGAGCTGCGGTGGACATATTACTGCCTGTGCCTCTGCCCAAGAAGGCAGAGCATCAGAGCTCGCAACTGTGGTGAACTACTAACTGTAGTTTCTTACAAATTGCTTGATTTTTAGAGATTTAGCTCTCTGCAGTTATTAGTTTATCTGTTTAACTCACTATTTACATGTTTATAATCAACAGTAACTTGTTGCTTTGTAAATGCTAAAAAACGCTTAGACTCTTGCATCTTAGGGCATCTGTCTTTTTCGTTTCTTTACATTACTGTTGAAGAGTGCTAGAGAAAAAGGTACGCCTGCATTGCATATAGCTTAGGAAACACACTTGTATGATATATTGTTTGGGTATTATTTTTGCTATATACTTGCACAGAGCACGACAACGATATAAGGGCATAACCTTAAATAAGATAAGGTGGGGAAGTCATTACCCTTCCTTAGCCCAAAAATCATCTCCTCACTCACTAACCCATCCTAACTGAAAATTAAGTAGACGTTAGCTCTAGGGACATCTCGGACTCAAATAGGGATTGACCTAAAGGGGAAGTTGTTAGAAGTTGACTCTTGCCAAATCGGTGTCTAAGGTTGGGAATTGAGAGACGAAACCCCGAAGGCTGATGGTTTGGCATAATTAGGCTAGTTGCTAGGCACGGATACCTCCCTCCAATCTTGCTCCTACGTGACCGATTAACTAATGATCAGGTTCTGCAATATACCTCCTGTGGATAATCAACAGTTAGGAGTCGTCTAGGTCTAAGCTCTACCCTAACATAGGCTAGATTTTTTTTATTTTCTTGTTTGTTTATTGTTTGTTTTTATTTGTTCTTGTGAAAATGGATTATAATTACATTATTCTGATTATACCTCAAATCCATGTTTCACCCCAACCTCTTTCAATTCGGATATTATCAACCCGGCATTACATAACTTTAACCAACTAAGTATGCCAGATTGGTTTTATCTGAATCAATATATGCCCCAATCCCAGTATTATGAAAATAATGGACAATCATTATCACTCTTTATCAAGTCAGTGGGGATACAACTCTCCCGAGTCTTACTATCAACAACCTTACTAACAAAAACTTCATATACTCCATATCAAGATGAACCTTTTGAAGAAAAATCTTCTTTAGAAAAGACTTTTGAAGCCTTTCTTGAGTCCACACGACAAGTACAAATCATAGCGGACTCAATTCTCCCAAACAATTCACAAATCTAAGATCCTTACTCTAATTTTCAAGTCAAACCACAATAAGAAGAACCAGTTGACTTAGAAAAGAATATGGAATTCATGATTCAGTCCCAAAATGATTGTATTAAATCCCAAATGGATTGTCTCAAATCTCTTAATAGGCTAGAAGTAAAAGTGAGTCATTTGGTCAATATAATTAATGATAGGAATGAGGAAACTCTGCCTAACACATTTTTAACCACTCCTGATTCTCCTAGCCATATAGACGAAGAATCATGGTATCTTGAAGATTTTAACCAAGATTCATTTTCATCACAAAACACTGAACTTGACAAATATTAATGTTGGCCCAAAGGCCCATCACTCTAGTTTTGATGATGATCAACTCATGTAGTTATATTTACTAATGATCTTGTGCTAATTAGTGACAGATTTGTGATCAAGATCTTAGTAGGTGTGGAGCTTCAACAAAGGATTTAAAGTCAAGTTGGAAGCTAGCACCGGTTGATTCATGAACCTATGCATCAAGACCACATCAAGATCCGAGCTCGTTGGATTGCATTTGGACCAAGTCAAGAAGATGAGAAGACTTCAAGGGAAGACTTCAAGATCAAGACTTGTGTCTAGGTATATGATTTAGTTTGTTTTTAGTTAAAATGTAAAGGATAGAATAGTGGTGGTTGCTCAAGTCTCTATCACACACACACACTCTTGATTCAATTGTCTTTTCATAAAAAGAATTTTCAATTTAAAAAAAGCTTTCATTTTGGAAAAACATCATGTTGGTTTTTGGTATTTCTTTATATACATATCCTTTAACCAAAACCATGTTATATGCTAAATATCAAAAACATAGATATTTTCTTAATTGTGTAGTGGATCATATCCATACACACTATGCTTAAATAAGTTCAAAATATCTTGTTTTGTATTTGGAGAAGTTTTAGAAAAACAAGTTTTAGAAAAATAGTTTTTCATATGAACCAATATTTCCATATTTACAAAAATAGTTCAAATTTTTTATAACATGCCTTGATTTTGTGCAAGCATGTTTGTGTATCATTGCATATCATTGAAACTATTTTGTAGAATTTCTGTGTATTTATGGATTTATTTGAGCAAAAAGACAAACCTTTTAATCCCAGTTTTTCTGTGTCAGGCTTCAGCGGTCGACCTGTCCGGTCGACCGAGTCTGAAGTCGGCCGACCGGATGGGTTGACCGACGTGCACAGACGTGCACGCCTGGACCTGGCAAATAGCCGGGCGACCGACACAGTCGACCGGAACTGAGAGCAGTGTTCTCTGTTCTTTTGGGTCGACCGGGGGTCGACCGGAGGCTCCAACGGTCGGATTTTTGACCGTTGGCGGTCGACCGGCAGGTCTGACAGACCCCAACGACTATATTTTCTGGCCTATAAATTGGAGGGTCTTGTCAGTGTTTAAGAAAAGATTTTGGAGACTCTTAGAGCTAGTTTTTCTTATTCATTTCAGAGGGTTTTCTCCACAAAATTTGAGAGCAAATATTTCCAATCAAAAGGAAAATTTTTATCAAGAGTATAAAAGTGAATTTCTTGAGTTTTTCACCATAGCTTCTTTCCTTGCTTTCTCACATCACTTGTGCTATCCATTGTCTATTTATCCTTAGGATTGTGTTGTGAGAGTTTTCATTTGGTGATCAAGTGTTTAGATCACCGAGAGATCTTTTCTTGTACTTTGAGGAGACGGGCAAGTGTGCTCGTGGTGGTGTGGAGTTCGGTTGTGAACTCTTTGGTTCGAGGTGCGGCCTCGGGAAGCTTGTGGGGCTTGCGTGTGTACGGGACTTGGGAGTCCGAGGGCTTGTAGGTGTTGCGGCACCGGGAGAGATCCATTGGGATCTTACATAGTGGAAAACCTTCGTGTGTCGAAGGCGGGGATGTAGAGCAAGTGTGCTCGAACCTCGAAACAAACCCTTTGTGTTTGCGATTGCTATCTCTCTCTCTCTCTCTCTCTCTCTCTCTTGTCTTTTATTATATCTTGCATGCTTATTACTTGTCTTTATCTTTCATGCTAGATATACTTTGTGCTTAATTGATACATACTTGCGTGGGATTGTTGCTAACACTTGTATTCAACCAAGAGAGCCAACGCGGCACCTCAACCCATTCAAGGGGAATCTAGAGGAGTTTGTCCAGAGCCCTTCACGGGGAATTCAGCAACACTCTTGTGTTATATGTGGTGTTTAGTGTAAAAGTTTAATTTGGTCATAATAAATTTTAATT
Organism: Agave tequilana; assembly: GCA_038442645.1. NCBI lineage: Eukaryota > Viridiplantae > Streptophyta > Magnoliopsida > Asparagales > Asparagaceae > Agave > Agave tequilana. The sequence continues at coordinate 69,877 of JAVJIF010015060.1, read as the reverse complement.
CCGCATTATTTGTGCTTTAAGTGAACATTAGATTAGCCATCACCTATTCACCCCCCCTCTAGGTGATTTTACAATTGGTATCAGAGCTAGTGCTCTTGATTTGGGTCTAACAACCTAAGAGTTAAAGATCCTCCTTTTAGGCTAATCACAATATTTTTGTACACACACACACCTCACCATGGACTTCATGTCACCACCCACTTTTGACATTCTTAACATCCACATTTGAAAGGTTAAGATGTCTATGTTCCTCAAGGCCCTAGGCATTCATGTTTATCTTGCTACTATTAAAGATTCATATGTTAATGATAGCAAGTACATTGAGGCTAATGCAAAAGCCCTTCATGCTTTAAAGTCAACCCTAAATGATGCTTATTTATCTAGGGTTTCTAACTTTGATTCGGCTTTTGTAGTATGGAACACCCTCATCTCCCTTGGCGAAAATGAACAATACTATGCGGGGAGCGATTCGGATGTTGGAAGCGACACCTCCAACTAGTGCTATATGGTCCAAGGGGATAACCCCCTTGAGGTAACTACCGAATCCGAAGATGAGGATGTAAACATGTCATATGATGAGCTATCTACTTTTGTCATCTATTGCTTGAGAAATATGACATGATTAAGAAAGAAAATAAAAATTTGAAAAAGAATATTGCTTGCATGCATATAGAACAAGATTCATTTAGAGATAAAAAGCATGTTTAGAAAAAAAAAATAAAGATTTGAAAAATGAGAATATTCCTTGGTTGCAAAATTGAATGATGTATGTAAAGAAATATGACTTTGATTGCTTTGGTGGAAAAACAAAAGGAAGTGTTTTTCAAGAAAATAAATCTTTAAAAGAAAAATGATTGAAAAGAAAAAGATTTTGTTTCTAAAAAGAAAAAGAAAAATGATTCTATATCTCACCATGCTTTACATGCCACAACTAATGAGATTAAGAATTTGAAAAATAAAATGGATAATTTGAGTTCAACTTTGAACTCTTGTGCATTCAATCATACTAAATTGGAATCTTTGTTTCAAAAGAAACAAGTTCCTCATGCTCATGCTCATTCACATCATGCACATGCTTATGTTGCACAACATGATCACACTCCTACACATAAGCATACAAAGGTGTACATATATACACATTGTGGCCACAAAGGCCATTTAGCAAAAATTTGTTATGATAGATAGGGTAAATCATTTTAATTTTGCTAATAAAAATTTTTGGTTCCGTACAAAACTAACCCCAAAGGACCCAAGAAAATATGGGTACCAAAACCCCCACCTTGTGTATTTGATGTAGGTGAGGGCTCTCACACGACGTGAGAGGATGGTGCCTTGGTAGTGGATGCACATGGACTTGATGGACACACATTGGATGCATCACTATCAAGGAGATTTGGTGGGATGACCACCATATTTGGAGCTTTGGAGTTGGTAACAATCTCTAACTTTCAATTTATTTATGTACATGCTCTTTACATTTATCATATTCATAGCATGTTCATGTTTTATGATTTAATGTGCTTCATCTGGTATTTACATGCTTAGATGTAGAATGAGTCAAACTTGCATTTATACATGTACAAATAGTGAATTACAATTGATTCATATATGATTGAACTTCATGCTCATTTGTATCCACTTTATGCATATGTATAATCTAGTTTTGATGATTCTCTTCTTTATACATGTCTTTGCCTATTTTAGTGATTACTTCATGTATATGTATTATTATTCAAATCTAATAAATATACATGTATACCCGTGAGTCTCTTGCTTTCATGCAAATACATTTGATAGACTCTTTTATATTTGGGATATGTATGCATATTGTTAGAATTGGATAAATCATACATATACCTAGATGTGTGCTTTGTTTTTATGAAAAATGATTTTGAGTTATTTTATTTAAAAAATTGACTTATAATATTTTGAGCTTAAAAGACTATTTTCATAAAAATGCTATTTACATGATCGTTTAACACTCACTTTTTGTTAAAATCATTTTATGAGCTTTATAGATCTTGAGTGTCAACTTTGTGTATCTAGTTATGTTTTATGAAAAACATATGATTTAATGTATTTGAAGGATCTTTAACTAGTTTTCAAAAACAATTTATACTAGTTATTTATTCTTCAAATAATTTTTGAGATTTACACATGATCCTATTTTTCTCAACATTTGATGCTTCATGTATTGAATATTAGTTTAAATGTTAGTATTTGTCAACACTAGGATTTATACTTGTACACATTATGGATCTCAAATAAATCTATATATGATTGGGTTTGATTGCTTATTTGTGCCCATTAGGTGTGCTAGTATAGCCTAATTTTGATGATCCTTACATCTTTAAACTTGTATTCCCATTTTGGATTGTATTATGATCATGTGCTTTTATTTCATGTATATGTTTATTTTGCCAAACTTTAAGATATACATGTATACCTCTTGAGTCATTTGCCTTTCATGCAAATCTATATATATGGACTCAATTGTTTAAGGGATATGTATGTATACTTATTGTGTTGTCAAAACATACATATACCTTGAAATATAATTATTTTAAAATGAAAAATTTTGTGATGATTTTCATATTTTCAAAATTTATGATTTAAAGGAATATTAAGCTTTATTGCCATTTTCATGATGCCATGTGATTTATACATATTTCATGAAAAACATTTTTGATTTATTCCTTGATTGAAGGATTCCGTACTAGTTTTTCAAACATTCATTTAACTAGTTCGAATTCTTCATATGGTAGATTATATGATGTATACACTTAAGCTAATTTACAATTGGTATCATTGGACATTTTCAATTGGTATCAATATGATCTCTTATGTATATACTCATATTTTGCTTTCCTATATATGTATGTATCACTTTCTATTGATATAATTCCTTCATACATATATATGATTTGTTGTGTGCTTAAGCTAAAATTGACTTACATATTTTAAAGCACAAAGGTTGTTAATGCTAAGCTTAATTCAAATCTTATTTTTCAAGCTTATGCATTAGATTTTAAATTGGTATCAAAATTCAAGATTTGTTGATCACTATTTTATTATTGATCACTATTTTACAATTGATCACTTACAAATTTGATATCCAATTCAAGATTTGTTTTTATTGAGAAAATTCTTGTTTTGATAAAAAAAAAATTCAAAAATTTTGATTTATATTGTCTATATGCAAGGAGAGCTTAACATCTCTTCTACGTATAGATTCATGTTGAGTGTATCTTGTATTGAGGAGCTTGACATCTCTTCTTTATATGGTACACGTGTGTAGGGGGAGCTTTACATCTCCTCTTATGCATTACATAATATGTGTTATGTGAATTGGGGCTTATCATCCCTTCTTCATGTAATGCATATGTGTAGGGAAGTTAACTTAGCGTCTTCCTCTTCATGAATGTATATCGCATATAAACTTTTATTGATTGATTTCTTTTAACCCCTTATTGATCTATTTGTTTATGACAAAAAGGGGAGAAAAAAATTTGATGATTTGTTTTTACTTTGAACCCTTTGTTGATGATTGACAAAAAGGGGGAGAAGTATTTGGATCATATGCATGGTTTCCTTACTTAAGGGGGAGAAGTGAGTAAGATTTGTATTATTTATGCATATGTTTTGTTTTGCAAATAGGAGAAAAAGATTTGATTTGGTTTAATCTCCATACATTTGCATACATTGCATACATATTTATGTGTTTCATTGCCATATCTTATTATTTATTGTTATGCATGAGTTAAGGGGGAGCTTCTTTGAAGCTTTACTTTAATCCATGCATATATAACTTCATGAGTTTTGTCATCATCAAAAAGGGGAGATTGTTGGCCCAAAGGCCATCACTCTAGTTTTGATGATGATCAACTCATGTAGTTATATTTACTAATGATCTTGTGCTAATTAGTGACAGATTTGTGATCAAGATCTTAGTAGGTGTGGAGCTTCAACAAAGGATTTAAAGTCAAGTTGGAAGCTAACACCGGTTGATTCACGAACCTATGCATCAAGACCACATCAAGATTCGAGCTCGTTGGATTGCATTTGGACCAAGTCAAGAAGATGAGAAGACTTCAAGGGAAGACTTCAAGATCAAGACTTGTGTCTAGGTATAAGATTTAGTTTGTTTTAGTTAAATGTAAATGATAGAATAGTTGGTGGTTTGCTCAAGTCTCTATCACACACACACTCTTGATTCAATTGTCTTTTCATAAAAAGAATTTCAATTTAAAAAAAGATTTCATTTTGGAAAAACATCATGTTGGTTTTTGGTATTTCTTTATATACATATCCTTTAACCAAAACCATGTTATGCTAAATATCAAAAAACATAGATATTTCATCTTAATTGTGTAGTGGATCATATCCATACACACTATGCTTAAATAAGTTCAAAATATCTTGTTTTTGTATTTGGAGAAGTTTTAGAAAAACAAGTTTTAGAAAAACAGTTTTCATATGAACCAATATTTCCATATTTACAAAAATAGTTCAAATTTATTAACATGCCTTGATTTTGTGCAAGCATGTTTGTGTATCATTGTATATCATTGAAACTATTTTTGTAGAAATTTCTGTGTATTTATGGGATTTATTTGAGCAAAAAGACAAACCTTTTAATCCCAGTTTTTCTGTGTCAGGCTTCAGCGGTCGACCTGTCCGGTCGACCGAGTCTGAAGTCGGCCGACCGGATGGGTCGACCGACGTGCACAGACGTGCACGCCTGGACCTGGCAAATAGCCGGGCGACCGACACAGTCGACCGGAACTGAGAGCAGTGCTCTCTGTTCTTTTGGGTCGACCGGGCGGTCGACCGGAGGCTCTAACGGTCGGATTTTTGACCGTTGGCGGTCGACCGGGCGGTCGACCGGCAGGTCTGACAGACCCCAACGGCTATATTTTTCTGGCCTATAAATTGGAGGGTCTTGTCATTGTTTTAAGAAAAGATTTTGGAGACTCTTATAGCCAGTTTTTCTTATTCATTTCAGAGGGTTTTCTCCACAAAATTTGAGAGCAAATATTTCCAATCAAAAGGAAATTTTTTATCAAGAGTGTAAAAGTGAATTTCTTGAGTTTTCACCATAGCTTCTTTCCTTGCTTTCTCACATCACTTGTGCTATCCATTGTCTATTTATCCTTAGGATTGTGTTGTGAGAGTTTTCATTTGGTGATCAAGTGTTTAGATCACCAAGAGATCTTTCTTGTACTTTGAGGAGACAGTCAAGTGTGCTCGTGGTGGTGTGGAGTTCGGTTGTGAACTCTTAGGTTCGAGGTGCGGCCTCGGGAAGCTTGTGGGGCTTGCGTGTGTACGGGACTTGGGAGTCCGAGGGCTTGTAGGTGTTGCGGCACCGGGGAGAGATCCATTGGGATCTTGCATAGTGGAAAACCTTCGTGTGTCGAAGGCGGGGATGTAGAGCAAGTGTGCTCGAACCTCGAAACAAACCCTTTGTGTTTGCGATTGCTATCTCTCTCTCTCTCTCTTTGTCTTTTATTATATCTTGCATGCTTATTACTTGTCTTTATCTTTCATGCTAGATATACTTTGTGCTTAATTGATACATACTTGCGTGGGATTGTTGCTAACACTTGTATTCAACCAAGAGAGCCAACGCGGCACCCAACCCATTCAAGGGGAATCTAGAGGAGTTTGTCCAGAGCCCTTCACGGGGAATTCGGCAACACTCTTGTGTTATACGTGGTGTTTAGTGTAAAAGTTTAATTTGGTCATAATAATTTTTAATTCCGCATTATTTGTGCTTTAAGTGAAAATTAGATTAGCCATCACCTATTCACCTCCCCTCTAGGTGATTTTACAATTAACCCATTGACAAATTGACAAGTTTTCATTTCAATGAGGTTGAACTTGAAGATGAATGTGATACCGATTCCTGAAAAACACCTAGAGGGGGGGTGAATAGGTGTAATTGCTAATCTAATGATCTTTTTAATTTTATATGGATGAGTGATGCAACGATCTCTCAAAACAAGACTAAGAGCCGTATACCCCGTGAAGGGTTCTGAACTCCTTCTCCTGATTCCCCTTGAATGGGTTAGAGGTGCGCAATGTAACCTTGTTGTATGAGAATTGATCGAATAAGGAATGAATAATATGCAATGATGAAGTACACACAAGATATAACACAAGTATTAGAAATAATAACACAAGGAAAGAAATTATAGTCCTCAAGCAAGTAATTTTAAAGCTATAGAGTGCAAGAGAAATTTAAAGCAAGATTGACACAAGCAAACGCAAACACATGAAATTTGTTTCGAGGTTCAAGCCACCGCTCTACTCCCCGCCTTCACCTCCGTGAAGGGTTTCTACTATCCACCGAGGACGCTTTACAATGGTCTACCAAAGACCCGAGCACCGAGCTCCACAACTTACAATGACCTCTACCGAAGAGGTGTCTCCACAATACGAGGAATAGCACAAGTAACCAAAGTGATCACAACTTGATCACTAAACTCTTTACAATTTCTCACTCTTTTACAACTTCCTAATAGTTTGAGTAGGGAGATTTGGCTCTAAGAAGTGTAGTGAGAAAAATTCAGTTGTGAATTGATATTAACTAACAAATACAACTGAAAAACTAGCTCAAGAAAGATTGCAAATTTGAGAGCTTAAAAACTTTTCTTCTCTTTTGAAAACTATGAAAACTTGAGGCTTTTTCTTAGTGAATAGCAAGGGCCTATTTCCCTCTATTTATAGGGAGAGGAATAGGTTAAAAACATTTTATTTTCACCTAATTTGGTCTGAAAAAGATCTCTAAAAACCCAGAAAAGTCTGCCAAAAAACAGAAAAAGAAAACAGATTTCAGATTGCACCAAAGAGGAAAGAGCCGTTGGGCACTTTGCAGGCCTGACGGTCGACGGTCCGGTCGACCGTCGCCTTGCTGGTAAAGAGCCGTTGAGCTCCGGTCGACCGCTGGGTCAACCGTCCTCTAAAAGAAAAACACAGTTTTCTTCTGGCGGTCGACCCGGCGGTCGACCCAGAAAACCCGAGAGCAGACCTGCTCTCAGTCGGTCTACCCGACCATCGACCGACGGACATGCACAGACGTGCACGCCCAGATACAGGCACCGGTCGACCGGGCCGGTCGGCCGGTCTTGCCTGAAACAGGAAAACAACAGATTTTCTGAACTTGGGAGATTTTGAAAAAAATGTTTTGGCTTTAAAGAAAACTAGGTAACATGCTACAAGGAGAATACAAACATGATCTAAACAAGATATTTATTATTGTAAACTTAGGGTCATGTATATATAATCTAAGGCATGAAATCAAGGTTTAAACACGAAAACTCAAATACAAAATTGTGTGTGTGTATCCTAGAGCCAAATTTCAAAACTCAAAACTTTACAAACTACTTCTTACAATGTTCTAAGTACTTCAAGTGCTTCAAGAAGGCTTTCACCAAAGATCTTCAAAACTTGCATCTTGAGCCCAAATTGAGTTGACTTGAGTCCAACACACCTTCCTTTAGGGAAGAATCTTTCTATATGAGATAGAAACCTGAAACACACTTAAACAATACACAATATTAGTACAAATAACTAATATGTTTTGTAATCATCAAAATACACAAAAAATGGGTGATTGTAACCTTGGGCCAACAATCTCCCCCTTTTTGATGATGACAAAACATATAAGTTATTTAAACAAAAGTGGAAGAAGAGCTTGGAAAGCTCCCCCTCAAATAATGCTATGTATGTAGAATGAATTATGAAAAGCTACATGAAGCATACATAAAGCATTGAAAATACGAAACACTATAGTTTTTATCAATATAAAAAATAAACAACCTTTAAACTCATCTTTTTGTCTTAAATACAAAAAAAATATAAACAATAAACAAACTTTAAACTCATCTTTTTATCTTAAATACAAAAACTTATCTTATCTTTTTCTCCCCCTTTTTGTCATACATCAAAAAGGGTTAAACAAAACAAAACAGAATATTTTTAAGAATTCATAATGCAAACATTCAACTCACGACAAATAAATGAAAATCTAGCATAATCTAATGGTTTAGTAAAAATATCGGCGAGTTGAAAATTAGTAGAAACATAGTCTATATCAATATCACCTTTCTCATAATGGTCTCTAAGAAAGTGATACCTAATGTCAATGTGTTTGGTTTTACTATGTTGATTTGCATTCTTTGTCATGTGAATTGTACTAGTATTATCACAAAATATTTTAACATGATCAAAGTATAAATCATAGTCGAGGAGAGTATGTTTCATCCAGAGAACTTGTGCACAACAAGCTCCGGCTGCAACATACTCCGCCTCGGCGGTTGATAGGGCTACGGAGTTTTGCTTTTTGGAAGACCAAGATACAAGACAATTACCTAAGAATTGGCATGTTCCACTTGTGCTCTTCCTATCTACCCTACAACCCTCATAGTCGGCATCCGAATAACTAGTCATTGAAAATTGACCAGTTTTCAGATACCACAAACCCATTTCAATAGTGCCCTTAAGGTATCTAATTATGCGTTTAACCGCAACTATGTGAGACTCTTTAGGACAAGATTGAAAACATGCACAAAGACAAACAGAAAACATAATATCCAGCCTACTAGCCGTTAAATAAAGCAAGCTACCTATCATGCTACGATATAATTTAATGTCTACACTTTTACCTTGTTCATCCTTGTCAAGCTTCGTAGTGGTTTCCATGGGAGTTTTGCTCACTTTAGCTCCGTCAAGCCCGAACCTCTTGATGAGTTCCTTTGTGTACTTGGCTTGATTGATGAAGATCCCATCCTTCCGTTGCTTGATTTGGAGTCCAAGGAAATAGTTGAGCTCCCCCATCATAGACATTTCGAACTCGTTCTTCATGCATGACTCAAAAGCTTGGCAAAGAGATTCATTAGTAGAACCAAAAATAATATCATCAACATAAATTTGTACAATAAGTATGTCCTTTTCTACATGTTTTGTAAATAAAGTTGTGTCAATTTTACCTTTCTTAAAACCATTTGAAATCAAAAACGAAGAAAGTCTTTCATACCAAGCCCTAGGGGCTTGTTTCAAACCATAAAGAGCTTTATCTAATTTGAATACAAAATCCGGATGTGTAGGATCAACAACCCGGGGGGTTATTCAACATACACCTCCTCTTCAATAAAACCATTTAGAAAAGCACTTTTAACATCCATTTGAAATAATTTGAAATCTTTATATGAGGCAAAGGCTAGTGTCATCCGTATGGCTTCAAGCCGTGCTACGGGTGCAAAGGTTTCTTCAAAATCGATTCCCTCGATTTGAGTGTAACCTTGGGCAACTAACCTAGCTTTGTTTCTAAACTACGTTATCCGATTCATCCAACTTGTTCTTAAAGATCTACTTAGTACCAATTGTTGGTCTATTGTGGGGCCTAGGAACAAGATGCCAAACTTGGTTGCGCTCAAATTGATTGAGCTCCTCTTGCATAGCAAGCAACCAATATGAATCGGCCTCGACTTCGAGGACGTTCTTGGGTTCAACATGTGAAATAAATGCATAGTGACCACAAAAGTCATGAAGTTTAGAGCGAGAGTGTTTACCCCTTTTGATACTTCACCTATGACGAGGTCCTTGGGATGATGAGGATTGTATCTCCAATCCTTTGGAAGTGGTTGAGTAGGCTCCTCCTCATTTGTTTGATTTTCATTTCCTTGGGCCTCTTCCACTTTAGCTTCACTTCCTTCATCATCCTTTGGCTTGTCTCCCATAGTAGGTGCATCCTCCAAGGTCACTTTCTCTAAACCTTCATCCAAAGCATCTATTTCTACAACATTCTTAATATACAAGTTAGATTCCTCAAACTTAACATGTATAGATTCCTCAATAGTCAAAGATGATCTATTGAAGACTCTATAAGCCTTACTTGTATTAGAATAACCTACAAAAATAGCCTCATAAGATCTAGCATCAAATTTTCCTAAGTTATCTTTTGTATTTAAAATAAAACATTTACATCCAAAAACCTTAAAATAAGAAACATTAGGTTTTCTAGAAAAGTACATTTCAAAAGAAGTTTTAGATGTATTTTTACACAAGAAAACACGATTTGATATATAGCATGATGTATTAACGGCCTCGGCCCACAAATAATGTGGTAGACCGTATTCACTAAGCATTGTCCTAGCCATCTCTTGCAAAGTTCTATTTTTACGTTCAACTACTCCATTTTGTTGTGGAGTTCTAGGACAAGAAAGTTCATACTTTATTCCATGTTCTTCACAAAAAGTGATAAAGGGTAGGTTAATGAACTCACCTCCTCTATCACTTCTTATTCTTACAATTGGAGTATCTTTTTCCTTTTCAACTCTTTTCTTAAAGGCTTGAAAATGTGAAAAGGCTTGGTTTTTATGTTCAAGAAAGAAAACCCAAGTAAAACGTGAAAAATCATCTACCAAAACAAATGCAAATCTATTCCCACTTAGACTTTTGGTTTGAGTAGGACCAAATAAGTCCATGTGGATCAACTCCAAAGGACGTGATGTCATGATATCCTTAATTGACTTGAAGGAGGACTTTGTTTGTTTCCCAAATTGACATGCGTCACAAACTCGGTCCTTTTCAAAATTCAAACAAGGAATACTTTTCACCATTTCCTTTGTGTTTAGCCTAGATATATGGTCAAATGAAATGTGGCCTAATCTTCTATGCCACAACCAAGAGTCATCATCGAGGGCTTTTAAACAAGTAATATTACAAGACACATTTAACATATCAATCATATAAACATTACTTTCACGAAAACCGGAAAACACACAAACATTAGAAGTTCTATCAATTACTTTACAAACTACATTATCAAAAACTACATCAAAACCTTTATCACAAAGTTGACTAACACTCAAAAGGTTATGCTTGAGGCCGTCAACTAAAACTACATTCTCAATTAAAGGGGATGTGCCAAGTTTTACATTACCGATACCGATGATTTTACCCTTGGCGTCATCTCCGAAGGTGACGGTGCCACCTTCATGGTATCTTGATAGGGTTGCAAAGTTGTTGATGTCCCAAGTCATGTGCCTTGAGCAACCACTATCAAGATACCACAATCCTCTACGTCGTTGGGCTTTGGAAGGTACCTACATCATTTAACAAATTCGTTGATTTTGGTACCCAAATTTTCTTGGGTCCTTGAAAGTTAGTGTTTTGAACCCAAACATTATGACGAAATGCATTTAGTCTATCATAGCAAAAATTGGCTAAGTGCCCTTTCCGCCCACAATGTGAACATGAGAACACTCTACCATACATGAATGCATGATGTGTGTGTGAAGTGTGAGCATGTTTTGGGAGTTTACCACGATGTAAAGGTTGTGTGGTATGAACATGAGTATGAGCATGGTAAGCATTTTTCTTAGGGGCTTGTTTCTTAGGAAACATAGCCTCTATCTTCTTTTTATCAAACTCACAATTTTTCAAAACAATTCCTAATGAGTCTATTCTTTCTTTAAGCATGGTAATCTCATTAGAATCAACTAGTGGGGACTTGCCCTTACAAGAAATCTTATACTTATCAAAATCATTTTTAGTTGTAGCTAAATTAGAGAGCAAGTCATCCTTTTCTTTAGAAAGATTAAATACTTGAAGATTAAGAGATTCATTTTCCTTTTTCATTTTTAAATACTTTTTCTTTAAGAAGTCATAGTTATGAGAAAGTTCTACAAATGCTTCTCTTAGTTCATCCATAGAAAGTTCTTCATCAAAAGAAGTGGAAGGGGATACCTTGCTTGTGCTTTCATTAGCCATGAAGCACATGTTGGCGGTGTCGATCTCCTCCTCGGATTCGCTTTCAGAATCCCATGTTGCCTTCATAGCTTTCTTCTTAAAAAGCTTCTTGGAGGTAGATGGCTTCACTTTATCCGGACACTCCGCAACAATGTGTCCCGGTCTTTGACAATTGAAGCAAATGATTTTTCTTTCTTCTTTGCCTCCTTGCCATCTCCTTCTACCTTGGAATTTCGCCTTATTGTACATCCTCCGGACGTTCTTCACAAGAAGTGAGAGCTCTTCGTCATCTTCTTCTTCATCGTCTTCGTCGGAGTGAGTGGCTTGACTTTTGAAGGCTATAGTCTTCTTCTTGGAAGGAGCCATATCCTCCCTTGCTTTCCTCTCCATCTCATGGGTTTTGAGATTCCCAATGAGACCAATTAGCTACATTTCCTCCTTGTCATTGAGTTCCTTCAAGGTTGTTGCTTTTACTTCCCATGAAGGAGGAAGAGCCCGTATGATCTTTCTTACTCTTTGATCATTATCAATGGCATCACCTAGAGAAGAAAGTCCATTAGTAATCTTTGTAAATTTTGTAACCATATCATCTATGGTTTCATTTTCTTGCATGCTAAAGTTTTCATATTGGGACCGAAGAAGGTCTATCTTAGCCCTCTTCACTTGTGAGGTCCCCTCATGTGTCACTAGCAAGTGTGTCCAAATCTCGAATGCGGATTTGCAATGGATGACTCTAGCAATGTCATCATCATTGAGGGCTTGAAGTAGTGCATAGTGAGCCCTAGCATTAGCATCAAACTCCTTAGTCTCAATTTCGGACCAAGTAGATTCATCACGGGGGGTGCACTAAAGGGTTTGGTCACGGCCTTTGCAACTCGACTACCTAGAGATTGCAAGAAAACGGTCATCTTAACCTTCCATATGGGAAAGTTAAGTCCATCAAACTTAGGGGTGTCTTGATACCATCGGCCATCTTTACTAAGTGAGTATGAATGAAATGATTAGCAAAATTAGGATCTCTCTAAGGTTGTTAAGCCAAATCCAAGAGTCCAAGCTCTGATACCAATTGAAAAACACCTAGAGGGGGGGGGGGTGAATAGGTGTAATTGCTAATCTAATGATCTTTTTAAATTTTATATGGATGAGTGATGCAACGATCTCTCAAAACAAGACTAAGAGTCGTATACCCCGTGAAGGGTTCTTAACTCCTTCCTCCTGATTCCCCTTGAATGGGTTAGAGGTGCGCAATGCAACCTTGTTGTATGAGAATTGATCGAATAAGGAATGAATAATATGGAATGATGAAGTACACACAAGATATAACACAAGTATTAGAAATAATAACACAAGGAAAGAAATTATAGTCCTCAAGCAAGTAATTTAAAGCTATAGAGTGCAAGAGAAATTTAAAGCAAGATTGACACAAAGCAAACGCAAACACAAGAAATTTGTTTCGAGGTTCGAGCCACCGCTCTACTCCCCGCCTTCACCTCTGTGAAGGGTTTCCACTATCCACCGAGGACGCTTTACAATGGTCTACCAAAGACCCGAGCACCGAGCTCCACAACTTACAATGACCTCTACCGAAGAGGTGTCTCCACAAGACGAGGAATAGCACAAGTAACCAAAGTGATCACAACTTGATCACTAAACTCTTTACAATTTCTCACTCTTTTACAACTTTCTAATAGTTTGAGTAGGGAGATTTGGCTCTAAAAAGTGTAGTGAGAAAAATTCAGTTGTGAATTGATATTAACTAACAAACACAACTGAAAAACTAGCTCAAGAAAGATTGCAAATTTGAGAGCTTAAAAAACTTTTCTTCTCTTTTTGAAAACTATGAAAACTTGAGGCTTTTTCTTAGTGAATAGCAAGGGCCTATTTCCCTCTATTTATAGGGAGAGGAATAGGTTAAAAACATTTTATTTTCACCTAATTTGGTCTGAAAAAGATCTCTAAAAACCCAGAAAAGTTCGCCAAAAAACAGAAAAAGAAAACAGATTTCAGATTGCACCAAAGAGGAAAGAGCCGTTGGGCACTTTGCAGGCCTGACGGTCGACCGGTCCGGTCGACCGTCGCCTTGCTGGCAAAGAGCTGTTGAGCTCCGGTCGACCGCTGGGTCGACCGTCCTCTAAAAGAAAACACAGTTTTCTTCTGGCGGTCGACCCGGCGGTCGACCCAGAAAACCCGAGAGCAGACCTGCTCTCAGTCGGTCGACCCGGCGGTCGACCGACAGACATGCACAGACGTGCACGCCCAGATACAGGCGCCGGTCGACCGGGCCGGTCGGCCAGTCTTGCCTGAAACAGGAAAACAGCAGATTTTCTGAACTTGGGAGATTTTGAAAAAAATGTTTTGGCTTTAAAGAAAACTAGGTAACATGCTACAAGGAGAATACATACATGATCTAAACAAGATATTTATTATTGTAAACTTAGGGTCATGTATATATAATCTAAGGCATGAAATCAAGGTTTTAAACACGAAAACTCAAATACAAAATTGTGTGTGTGTGTCCTAGAGCCAAATTTCAAAACTCAAAACTTTACAAACTACTTCTTACAATGTTCTAAGTACTTCAAGTGCTTCAAGAAGGCTTTCACCAAAGATCTTCAAAACTTGCATCTTGAGCCCAAATTGAGTTGACTTGAGTCCAACACACCTTCCTTTAGGGAAGAATCTTTCTATATGAGTTAGAAACCTGAAACACACTTAAACAATACACAATATTAGTACAAATAACTAATATGTTTTGTAATCATCAAAATACACAAAAAACGGGTGATTGTAACCTTGGGCCAACAATTCCCAATGTTGTGATTTAGTTTCACTTTTTGAATCTATGCTAACTATGGTTTCCTTACCCGATTTGGACCAAATTTCGAAGCCAATACTAATTCCTAATAGAGTTTGAACATGAACTACCTATTTTGGATAGTCATATTCCATTGTTGGAAAATGAATGTGAACTTGAATTATATGATTTGGATCAAACCCATGAACCAACTCTGACTCTTGAACCTAAACTTGATTTGAGTTTTATTCTCGAGTCAGTATCGGTTCCCATTCCTTTCATTGTTGAGCCCAAATCATCCATTATATAAAATCACACTCCATTGTTGGACGAAGATTTAGATCAATATGACTCCATGATGATACTCCAATATTGGTCATATAACTGGGAAAATTTTCATGCTAGGATCTTGCTTGATCCTATTCATATTAGGGAATATAAAAATGTTAAAAAGAAAGAGATCATAAAAGGTGGGTTTCATGATAATTCACAGTATCTAGATTGGGCAGAAACGCTTGGCCCAATAAGACCACCACCGGAGCCACCACTTTGAGGTGACAATTTTCCTTCTCTTTCTCTTTTTTTTCATGTATTATTGCATTTCATTCATACATTGAGGACAATGCATGAGTGCGGTGTGGGGGAGGGTTTACTAACATGCTAACCTCACTAATATAAAAAAAAATTCTTTCTTTAAAACTTTTTGAAACGGAAAATAATACTTTGACTAATTTTTGTAAAAATTAAGTTAATTTTAAGGAATAAGAGGATCATAATTAGGATTTCTTATACTTGGTTAAAATAAAATTATTTGTTGATTTTGAGGTTAGAAAGAAAAATTGAAAAAGTAATTTAGTCTTGATTTTTATTTTAATGAGATATGCACACTTTATACACTTACACACTTATGATCTTATAATATCCCCAATTTAATAATATCATATTATTATTTTTAAAAATTTACTTGATTCTACCTATTATCTTATTATTATTAATTAACTTGATTTAGTATCATTATTGGTATTATTATTGTTTATGACTTGTAGACTCTCATTACTTATATTTAGTTATTTTAAATTATTATTAATGGGTAGTATTATTAATTTCATTCTAAGCCCAATAAGCTCAGCCCATTCTCCTTTTCCTTCCTTTTTATGTTAAGCCCACATGAGCTAAGCCCATTTCCTTATTTTTATTTTTTTGTATTTTTCTTTAAGCTCAAAAACTAAGCTCGGGAGCACTCTTTATTTTCTTATTCTTCATAATACTTATTTCTTGTAACTAAAGCCCAATAATCTATAACCTAAAACCTAATTCCAATCCTAATCCAAATCCTATTTTCAAAATCATAACCTTAATAAATCCTAATCCAAATCTATAATCTAATCTAATATATATAATCATAATTCATATTTCAATCAAAACTCACATCCTAATCCTAATTACTAAATTAAACAATCTAAACCTAATTGAAATTCAGGTTTCTAAAATATCTAATAACCTATATAATGACCCAAACTCTTTCTTTCTTTTCTACCTCAAGAGAAAACTATGCCCCAACTCTCCCCCCTTCTTTCTTTTCTCCTCAAGCAGAGCATGAACAAAAGGGATGTTGAAGTGCAGAGATGGGGGAACATGATAAGGAAGAAGGAGAGAAAATCCAAGTAAGTAACTTATTTTCTAAAAATTTATTGATATAAATTATTTATTAATAATCATGCCTATACCACGATCTCCATGAATAATTTTATACATCAAAAACTCAATTTAAAATCCAAATAAAATTCATGTGAAAATATACCAACTCATAATTTAAATTTTTTTTCAAATTTATAACAATGGTTTTAAAAAAAATTAAATTAATAAAAAAACAAAACACTACGCTGCATAGACCCAACGGTCTGTGCAGCGCTAGGCCAGACCCGTCCTTGCCCGATCCAGGATGGCTGGGCTACACAGCAACAGGGCCTTGGGCCCTGTTTAATAAAAAAAGGAAAAAAGGGAAAAATCTGGACTAGGCGTGGGTCTGGCTTAGGCTGGGCTTGGCCCCCCACATATGTAAAAAAAAAAAAAAAAAAGAAAGAGGAAAAAAAAAAGAAGAAAGGAAGGAAGGAAGGAAAGAATTACATATTAAAATAATTAGTTAAAAATATCAAAAAATAGAGAAAAATATAAATAATAATCCATAATTCTTCTACCTTCTAGGATAAAATTTTTAGATAAATAGCAACATGAAATTAAATCAAACCACCCACTTCAAACCATATTCCATAATGGTAAATTTTCACCCGTTAAGTATTTTAATGGTTTAAAAATTCAACAAAAAATTAGAAATTAGTTTAAATTTATACCTATTAAATTCATTAAACTTAGAGAACTATATTCTCAACCCCAAACAAATTAATCAAGATTAAAACCCCTTATAACTCCCAAGTAAAATATACTCTTAAAAATCTTACAATTTCTACTGAAATAATTTGTGTAGATTTATCGGTGCCTTATGATTTCAATGCTTTGGACTTAGGATCGGGTTCAGATGAGTGTTTCTCTTCTTTATTTAATTTTATTTAATTGTGTTGTGTTCTCTTCTTTGCTTAATTTTATTTAATTGTCGTGAGTGTTTCTCTTCTTTTTTTAATTGTATTGTGAGTGTTTCTCTTCTTTGTGTAATTTATTTAATTTTGTCGCGAGTAATTTTTCCACCTTCAGTTAAACAAGATTTTTTTTGTGATAAATGATTTTTTTTTCTAGTTATGTAATTATGCTATAAAGTTGATTTTAAATAACTAAGCAAGTTTTCTAATATTTAGAAAATTTATAGTTTCATGAATTACCTCCATATATTATCTATAGTATATTTATGTATTCCTGTATGCAATAAAATTCACTTGTTCTAAGTAATAAACCTATATGATCACTACATGCCATCGGTTAGAACTTTGCCATTAAGACTCATCTGGATGACATTTGTGACATTTATCAGATGACCATCATGTCCATATTATCTAACTACTGGAAAAAATATTGTTATACGGCACCGACATATATATCTTGTTATACATTTATCACGATTTCACTTTTGATGTTTTTACTGTTATCATTACTGAGTTATCCTAGTAAATTTAGGTAACATGTACATTTAGTAATCTTATAAGTAATGACATGATATTAAACAACTTATACTGGGAATGAGAAAATTGATGGAGGAGACAACGTCTCTATTTTGGGTGGACCTAGGATTTAGGTTGCACAGCCGAAAGAGGGTTCCACTGCAGGGTTCCCGTGGGGTGACTGGCACCCCGTCCTTTTCCTGTTCCTATTATATATGTTATACATGTACCTGACCTGTTATACATGTTCCTGACTACCTTGCGGTAGGGCCTGGTTCAGTGCCAGGAGTCTCGGCCGTGGTCCCGGGTATGCACGGGACCCACTTAAAACACAGACAATGTCTCCATTTGATCGATTTCAATAACTGAGGACCACAATTGACACGTATAGTAGGCGTAGTATGGGATGCGTCTATTACAAGTGGCAATTGGTGGTAGCTGACATAATTAATAATGATAAATTGTTAATGTATAGTGACTGATCGTGATCACCCGACTGTACATATATATAACTATGATCGACATATGATTATACACATGACCGGATTGTACACCAGACTAGTGACATATGCTAGATTACATCTTGACATTAGTGATCAGGATACTAGTTATATATCATTTATAGCTTTTTTCTTGACATTGATTATTCTGTTATGTTTCATTTCAGTTATCATGTTGTTATTGCTTGCGTTGTTATGCACGAACACCTTTTCCTTTACACACACACACACACACACACTCATTAGGTCGCTTCTGATGACTCTGGATTCGCACGTCCAGGATTTTTTGGACACCTGCTTATATTGTTCAGGTGTTCGTGTGATCGTACGCGTTACGAGGAGCTGGAGTATCTCTTTCTTGATTTTAGGTATTCTTTCTCTTTTATTCATGTTATTTTTTTATTTTATCTTTATCACATCCCGTAGCCATTTTCTTTCCTTTATTCTCTGTTATCATTGTGTTGGATATTTATATGTCATATTGCAGTGATATTGATTTATTGTAGTAGATTTTTATAGCTTGTTCAGGTTACTTTAGGCTTAGCATATGTGCGTGAGTATTTTTCTCATGTACTTACGTCGCCGACTTTCCATTTTTGCGTATTTTGGGAAGCGGGGCGTGATAGGGTTTTCTTGGTATCAGAGCCAGGTTCAACATAAAAAGAGAACCTAGTTCATACCTATAACCCGAGGCAATTATATTTACACTGCAATAAACATATACTATTTACATGATGATATTGAGTCCACTTGAGAATCAATCGTACTTCCATTCTAAATCCAATTCTTGAATCTCTTGATGTCTCATATTTCAATATTCCTTCCGGAGTGATCTATATTTTTCTTTTGATTCCTATCTTTCATCTCTGTTCTATTCTCTTGATTTGACTCTTGAACTTGACCTTTGGACCTGATCGATAACAAAAATCAGAGCGCGCAGCGAAAGCGTGGTGGGCTTATAACGCAGCGAGAAGCAACGTGGAAGGCGAGAAGACAATATCAACGATCAATATTAGTTATTCCTTTTATTTTCTCAATTTGCATAATATCTATTTCTTAACTTTAATGTTCTATTCATTCCCCGCTTTATTGAAATTTTGAGGACGAAATTTTTGTTAAGGTGGGTCGAATGTAATATCCCCTATTTATTAATACCATATTATTATTTTTAAAATTTACCTGATTCTACCCATTATATTATTATTATTAATTAACTTGATTTAGTATCAATATTAGTATTATTATTATTTATGATTTGTAGACTCTTATTACGTATATTTAGTTATTTTAAATTATTATTAATGGGTAGTATTATTATTTTCATTCTAAGCCCAATAAGCTCAGCCCATTCTCCTTTTCCTTTTGTTTTCTTTTCTTTTTTATGCTAAGCCCACATGAGCCTAGCCTACTTCCTTATTTTTATCTTTTTCTATTTTTCTTTAAGCCCAAAAATTAAGCCCGCGAGCACTCTTTATTTTATTATTCTTCAAATTGATTATTTCTTATAACTAAAGCCCAATAATCTATAACCCAAAACCTAATTCCAATCCTAATCCAAATCATATTTTCAAATCATGACCTTAATAAATCCTAATCCAAATCTATAATCTAATCTAAATATATATAATCATAATTTAAATTCCAATCCAAACTCACATCCTAATCCTAATTACTAAATTAAGCAATCTATACCTAACTGAAATTTAGGTTTCTAAAATATCTAATAACCTATATAAAGACTCAAACCCTTTCTTTCTCTTCTACCTCAAGAGAAAACCATGCCCCAACTCTCCCTACCCCTTCTTTCTT
This sequence comes from Agave tequilana, assembly GCA_038442645.1. Lineage (NCBI taxonomy): Eukaryota > Viridiplantae > Streptophyta > Magnoliopsida > Asparagales > Asparagaceae > Agave > Agave tequilana. The sequence goes on along the minus strand of JAVJIF010015060.1, from coordinate 49,910 downwards.
TTCTCCTCAAGCGGAGCATGACTAAAAGAGATCTTGAAGTGCAGAGATGGAGGAACATGATAGGAGAGAAGGAGAGCAAATCCAAGTAAGTAATTTATATTTTTAGCAAATTATTTTAATAAGTAATTTATATTTTTAACTAATTAAAATAAATAGAGAAAATATAAATAATAATCCATAATTCTGCTACCTTTTATAATAAAAATTTTAGACAAATAACAACATGAAATTAAATCAAACCATCCACTTTAAAACCATATTTCTTAATGGTAAATTTTCACCCGTTAAGTATTTTAATGGTTTAAAGCCTATTAAAAATTCAACAAAAAATTAGAAATTAGTTTAAATTTTTACATATTAAATCCATTAAACTCAAAAAACCATATTCTTAACCCCAAACTAATTAATCAAGATTAAAACTCCTTATAACTCCCAAGTAAAATATATTCTTAAAAATCTAACAATTTCTATTGAAATAATTTATGCAGATTTATCGGGACCTTATGATTTCAATGCTTTGGACTTGGGATCGAGTTCAGGTGAGTGTTTCTCTTCTTTATGTAATTTTATTTAATTGTGTTGAGTGTTTCTCTTCTTTGTTTAATTTTATTTAATTATCGTGAGTGTTTCTCTTCTTTGTTTAATTGTGTTGTAAGTGTTTCTCTTGTTTGTGTAATTTATTTAATTTTGTCGTTAGTGATTTTTCCTCCTTCAGTTAAACAAGATTTTTTTTGTGATAAATGATTTTTTTCTAGTTATGTAATTATGCTATAAAGGTGATTTTAAATGACTAAGCAAGCTTTCTAATATTTAGAAATTTTATAGTTTCATGAATTACCTCCATGTATTATTTGTAGTATATTTATGTATTCCTCCATGCAATAAAATTTACTTGTTCTAAGTAATAAACCTATATGATCACTACGTGCCATCGGTTAGAACTTTGTCACTAAGACTCACCTGGATGACATTTGTGACATTTATCTGATGACCATCATGTCCACGTTATCTAACTACTAGGAAAAATATTGTTATACAGTAACAACCTCATCCTGCTTATCATGTTCACCGATATATATATCCTGTTATACATGTATCACGATTTCACTTTTGATGTTGTTACTGTTATCATTACCGAGTTATCCCAGTAAATTTAGGTAACATATACATTTAGTAATCTTGATAACTAATGACATGATATTAAACAACTTACACTGGGATTGAAAAAATTGATGGAGGAGACATCGTCTGTATTTTGGGTGGACCTAGGATTTTGGTTGCGCAGCCGAAATAGGGTTCTACTGTAGGATTCCCATGGGGTGACAGGAACCCCATCCTGTTCCTGCTCCTGTTCCTGTTATACATGTTATACATGTACCTGATCTGTTATACATGTTCCTGACTACCTTGCAGTAGGGCTTGGTTCAGTGCCAGGAGTCTAGGCCGTGGTCCCGGTATGCACAGGACCTACCTAAAATATAGACAATGTCTCCAATTGATCGGTTTCAATAACTGAGGACTCGATTTGCACGTATAGTAGGTGTAGTATGGGATGCGTCTATCATATGTGGCAATTGGTGTTCGCTGATATAATTAATAATGATAAACTATTAATGTATTGTGACTGACCGTGATCACCCGACTAGATGTATTTATAACTATGATCGACATATGATTGTACACATGACCAGATTGTATACCAGACTAGTGACATATGCTAGGTTACACATCTTGACATTAGTGGTCAGGATACCAATTATATATCATTGATACCTTTGTTCTTGACATTGAATATTCTGTTATGTTTTATTTCAGTTATCATGTTGTTATTGCTTGCGTTATTATGTACGAACACCTTTTCCTTTACACACACACACTCATTAGGTCGCTTTTGACGACCCTGGATTCGTATGTCTAGGATTTTTTGACACCTTCTTATATTGTTCAGGTGTTCACGTGATCGTACGCGTTACGAGGAGCTGGAGTCACTCTTTTCTTGATTTTAGATATTCTTTCTCTTTTATTCATGTTATTTTCTTTTTCTATCTTTATCGCATCCAGTAGGTATTTTCTTTCCTTTATTCATCTGTTATCATTATGTTGGATATTTATATGTTATATTGTAGTGATATTGATTTATCGTAGTAGATTTTGTAGCTTGTTCATGTTACTTTAGGCTTATCATATGTACGTGGATATTTTTCTCACGTGCATACGTCGGCGACCTTCGTCGCGACTCCATTTTCGCGTATTTTTGGAAGCGGGGCGTGACAAGATTTTCTTGGTATCAGAGCCAGGTTCAACATAAAAAATGAACTTCGTGGTAGCTACCAAGAGCGTGCTTGACCCTGAGCGTACTTTAGCCTCCAGGCTCTCGCCCACTTCCTCGAAAGAGAAGTGCGCTTAGATTGTCAGGTCTTTCAGCTTCGCCTGGTAGGCATGCTTAGCGCTCAGCGCTTTACCACTAGATTCTTTTAGGTGAAACTCTGCCGGATTTTAGACTCGCCTTCTAAGCCGAGTCATTCTGGTAGCTCCGTCAGACTCTTTAGTGGTGAACACTGTTCGGTGTCCGTGCCTCCAGCACTGCTTAGCTCTGCTTGGATGTTCATTTGCTTGATAGTTAGCTGCATTATCTGTTAATATCTGCATTTGCTTGCTATACTATCAGTCGGCCTCTGACATGTTATCACGTGATACCTGACCTCTAACATGTTATCACCTGACACTTAATTACCATTACCTGCCATTCAACCTACTATACCTGACTTGTAATTATCACTCACGGGAATGCAACTTGATCACCTGAGAATACTTATGGCACCTGACATACCTGACATGCTCCTATACATTCCTAGAATCTGATAATTACCTAATAAATTATAAAAAGAACAACTTATACCGGGTGAGGGAAAACTTGCGGATATCAACATTGTTCATTGATACCGCCGCTGGTTTCCAGTAACAGCCTCAACTTACTCAGATGTGGATGTATGTGTGTTAGGATGCTATTACACATAGCTAGATATATGAGTAGGACGAGTAATAAGAATAAACATTAAACATGCTAATAAAAGATTTATTCATGCTTTATCGCTTACATCACGTTATACCTCCATTACATGCTTATTATTCATGTACACGCAACACAGCTTTTAATGCTCATTCTGATTTGGATAAATCTACACACATACACTTATCTCTACATGCCACTTGGCTTTCACCTGAACATTTGTTGGGGAGTTTCTGACTCCCCTGGACTTGTATGTTCAAGTTCTAAAGCTTGGATTGAAGTGGAGCCCTCCACCGAAGATCAAGCTTACCCCTCAGAGTAGGCTGACTAGTCCCGGCTCCTTCTGTACCTGACTCTTCCTTCTAGCTCGCAGGTTTTCCTCTCAGCTCATAAGCATCTTTCATTGTACATATTGTAAATTTTACTTTTGTACCTGGCTGTGGTATAATGTACATGTAATATTATATCACGCTCTGTGATAACTTTATAAGTTGTACTCCTTATGTTGGAATGTATATACACTATGTATTTCTGTACTCTGATTCTGGTCTGTACTGATTCTTAACGTATATACGTGAGGATGTTTCTGTCCTGCATATATACATTGTAGTAGCGTCTCCGTACCGTTAGGGGCGTTACATCAAGCCACATGTTGTTCGATTCATCTTGTCCCAATCTTCTTCAGAAGTAGAATCACACTTTTTCTCTGACCGTAGAGTGTCTTTGAGGTTTGATGCTGTCAATACATTCATCACCTCACATCTCCACATACCAAAGTTGTTCTTACCATCAAATTTTACCACATCAATTTTTCATTGGATGTGGGTTCAGGAATTTCATCGTAGATGCACTATCTCCAGCCATCTGTTGGCCCAAAAGGTTACACTCTCATCACTATCGGGTACTACATAGGATTTGGTCAAGGACTTAGCTACTAAACTACCCAAAGATTGCAAGAATATAGTCATCCTAACCTTCCAAATGGGGAAATTAAGTCCATCAAATTTAGGAGGGGTTTTGATGTTATCGGCCATGTTTACTAGTGATGAATGAATGAATGAAATGTTGATTAGCAAATTTTAAGGATCTCTCTATGGATGTTAAGCCAAACCTAGAGTCCAAGCTCTGATACCAATTGAAAATCACCTAGAGGGGGGGTGAATAGGTGATAATGCTAATCAATGCACAATTAAAAATAAAGATGCAACAATCTCCCAAAACAAGAATAAGAGCCGTATGCCCCGTGAAGGGTTCTGAACTCCTTCCTCCTGATTCCTCGTAAAATGAGTTAGAGGTGCGCAATGCAACCTTGTTGTATGGTATAATGATTGACAAGATGAATGATAACAAGTGAATATAGCAATGACAATCAAAAGCAAGAAGTAATGAAAGTAGAGCAAGAACAAGGAAATGTAAACCAAACGTAAACACCGAGAAATGTTATCGAGGTTCGAGCACCCAGCCCTACTTCCCCGCCTTCCCCAGAAGGATTGCTAACCACTTCCACTATCACAAAGATGTCACGATTACAACAGAGTACCCAACTCCACAATCTCAAGTACAAGCTATCACTTAGTAGTCAAAAGACCACAAACTTTCTCTTTCAAATTTCTCTTCCCTTACAAGGTCCTTAGAGAACAATGAATATGATTTGAAGCTCTTGTGTGCAAAGAGAAAAGAAAATGAAATCAGAGAATTCTTCGAAACACTTCAGAAATTTTTAGAGAATATCAGCACAAAAACCAAGAAAGCAAGAACTTTTGAATGCTTTAAACTTTGAAAATTTTCTTGTAATAATTGTTGTAAATGAACCTCTCCCCAAACACCTCTATTTATAGGAGAGGGCTAGGGTTTAGGGATAAACCATACTTAGGATTAATCAGAGAGTATTAAGTTCAAAATATGTCCCTTAAACTGATTTTAAACACAAAAGGACAAAATTTAAAACAGCTCAGAAAATAGCCGTTACTGTTCAAACGGATCTGTCGGTCGACCGGCCGGTCGACCGTAGTTCAAAATAAAAGAGCCGTTATAGGCTAACGGTCGACCGCCCGGTCGACCCAAAAATCCAGAGAGCAAAACATGTTACAGTCAGGCAACTAACGGTCGACCGCCCGGTCGACCGGTAAACATGCACACGGATACGTGCATCTGCCAGAACCTCGGTCGACCGGCTACACCTGTCAAAGGTACGGTCGACTGCCCGGTCGACCGGCTCAGGTCAAAAATCAGAATTGAAATGGAATTTTGAAGAGATTTTGATTTTAACAAAAATATTTTTGAATAGGAATTAGTATAAAACATAAAGATGTATTTGTAGGCAGAAGATTGTATACTAAAATATTTTTGTATATTTTATAGGAAATAAACTTAGAAAGACAATGTGCGCAAAAACGTGTGTGATGGAGCTTCAAACCTATTCACTATTCTTTAACAAAACTATGAAAATAAAAACAATTCTATTAAGGACTTCTAAAGTAATCTAGAAGTCTTGAGCCATGCTATGCCTTACTAAAGCCTTCTCTTCTATGTTCCTTCCTTGATGTGCAATATGCCTTCTTTGCTTCATGAAACTAGAAGTTGTTGCAATAGCTAAGCAATGGCCTCCAAATATGGTACTAACCTGAAACTCATCTTGAACAAACATATTAGTACCAAATAGCTCTTATTTGGTTTGTCATCATCAAAACTCAATAAATGGAGAGTGTAACCTTTTGGGCCAACAATCTCCCCCTTTTTGATGATGACAAAACAAATAGGCTATAAGCAAAAATATAGGGGAGGAAAAAGCTCCCCCTCAAATAATGCTATCATAAAAACAATGTAAGCACAAAAACCAACACTTAAAAACACTTAATCTTAAAAACATAAATTCATAGAAACTCATTAAAAACAACAACATATTATGAACTCATATGGATAGAAACTCATTAAAAACAACAACATATTATGAACTCATATGGAACCAAGACCATATGAACTCATAAACTATCATAAAAACTCATTCTCCCCCTTTTTGTCATACATCAAAAAGGGTTAAGAAAACATTTTTATTCAATAACACAAACATTAAGTTCACCACAAATAAAAGAAAATCTAGAAAAATCAAGTGGTTTTGTAAAAATATCGGCAAGTTGTAAATCCGTAGAAACATAATCAATGTCTATATCTCCTTTCTCAAAATGATCTCTAAGAAAGTGATATCTAATCTCAATGTGCTTGGTCTTACTATGTTGATTTGCATTCTTAGTCATATGTATAGTACTTGTATTATCACAAAATATTTTTATATAATCAAAATGCAAATCATAATCAAGGAGAGTATGTTTCATCCAAAGGACTTGTGCACAACAAGCCCCCGCGGCAACATACTCTGCCTCGGTGGTTGAGAGAGCTACGGAATTTTGCTTCCTAGAGGACCATGAAACAAGACAATTACCAAGAAATTGACATGTCCCACTAGTACTCTTTCTATCTACTCTACAACCCGCATAGTCGGCATCCGAATAACTCGTCATTGAGAAATCTCCGGTTTTCGGATACCATAGACCCATCCCAATTGTGCCCTTAATATAACGAATAATGCGTTTTACCGCAATAAGATGAGACTCTTTAGGACACGATTGAAATCTAGCACAAAGACACACACTAAACATAATATCCGGCCTACTTGCCGTTAAATATAAAGACTTCCTATCATGCTTCTATATATTTAATATCAACATTTTTACCTTGGTCATCTTTATCAAGCTTTGTTGTAGTTGCCATGGGAGTGTTACAAGCCTTTGAGCCTTCAAGTCCAAACTTCTTTACGAGCTCCTTTGCATACTTGGCTTGACTTATGAACGTCCCATTTTGCAATTGCTTGATTTGGAGTCCAAGGAAGAAATTGAGCTCACCCATTGAAGACATTTCAAATTCAAGTTGCATGACCTTTTCAAAATCCTTGCATAAAACTTCATTAGTAGAACCAAAAATTATATCATCAACATAAATTTGCACAATTAAAATGTCATTATCAATATGCTTAGTGAAGAGAGTTGTGTCTACTTTGCCTTTAACAAAATCATTTGAAATGAGAAAACTAGAAAGCCTTTCATACCAAGCTCTTGGAGCTTGTTTCAAACCATACAAAGCTTTATCAAGTTTAAAAACAAAATCGGGATGAACATGATCAACAAAACCGGGAGGTTGAGCAACATAAACTTCTTCATTAATAAAACCATTCAAAAATGCACTTTTCACATCCATTTGAAAAAGTTTGAAATTTTTGAAAGATGCAAAAGCTAGTGTCATCCGTATGGCTTCAAGCCGTGCTACGGGTGCAAAGGTCTCCTCAAAGTCAATACCTTCAACTTGAGTGTAACCTTGGGCCACTAACCTAGCTTTATTCCTAATTACATTTCCGGATTCATCCAACTTATTCCTAAAGATCCACTTAGTACCAATTATTGGTCTATCGTGGGGCCTAGGAACAAGGTGCCAAACTTGGTTGCGCTCAAATTGATTGAGTTCCTCTTGCATGGCAAGCAACCAATATGAATCCGTCTCAGCTTCGAGAATGCATTTGGGTTCAAAATGAGAAATGAAAGCAAAGTTACCACATAGGTCATGGAGTTTGGAGCGCGTTGTGACTCCTTTAGATGCATCACCCAAGATGAGCTCCTTAGGATGATTTGTAGCGTATCTCCAAGCTTTAGGAAGCGGTTGAGAGCTTTCCTCTTTATCCTCTTGAACATCATCAATAGGTTCTTACTTTTCTTCTTGAGCGGGTGAGTCCTTCAAGGATAGTTTCTCCATATTTTCACCTAATGGTTCAATCTCTACAACATTCTCAACAAACACATTAGATTCTTCAAATTTAACATGCATGGTTTCTTCAATGGTAAGTGAAGATCTATTGAATACTCTATAAGCTTTACTAGTTGTAGAATATCCAACAAAGATTGCTTCATAAGCCTTAGCATCAAATTTACCCAAATTATCCTTAGTATTTAAAACAAAACACTTGCATCCAAAAACTTTAAAATATGCAACATTAGGTTTTCTAGAATGATACATTTCAAAAGAAGTTTTGGAAGAATTTTTACACAAATAAATACGGTTTGAAATATAGCATGCGGTGTTTACGGCCTCGGCCCATAAATATTGAGGGAGGTCATATTCACTTATCATTGTCCTAACCATCTCTTGAAGTGTTCTATTTTTCCTTTCTACAACTCCATTTTGTTGTGGAGTCCTAGGACAAGACATTTCATGCTTGATTCCCTTTTCATCACAATAAGTCATGAAGAGTTGGTTAACAAACTCACCACCTCTATCACTCCTTACTTTCAAAATCGAAAAACCTTTTTCTTTTTCAACCCTTTTTCGAAAAACTTTAAAATGAGAAAAAGTTTGATCTTTGTGTTCCAAAAGAAAACCCAAGTGAAGCGAGAAAAATCATCAACTAAAATAAATGCAAATCTACTACCATTTAAACTCTTAGTTTTAGTTGGTCCAAAAAGATCCATATGAATTAATTCTAAAAGCCTAGTTGACATGATATCCTTGATTGGTTTGAAGGAAGACTTGGTTTGTTTCCCAAGTTGGCACGCACCACAAATGCGGTCTTTCTCAAACTTCAAGTAAGGAATATCCTTCACCAATTCCTTTGAATTAATCCTAGAAAGATGGTCAAAAGATGCATGTCCTAATCTTCTATGCCAAAGTCAAGAATTTTCATCAAAAGCATTCAAGCATTTAGTAGAACAATCTAAATTAAGCATGTTAATGATATAAACATTATTATCACGAAAACCGGTGAGAATACAATCATTGGATTTAACATTAAAAATCTTGCAAGAAGAATCATCAAAAACAACTTTAAGTCCACGGTCACAAAGTTGACTAATGCTAAGCAAATTATGTTTTAAACCATCAACCAAAACAACATTCTCAATAATAGGAGATGCACCAATTTGAATGTTACCTATACCGATGATAGTTCCTTTGGAGTCATCCCCGAAGGTGACGGTGCCACCTTCCGTGTATCTTGATAGGGTTGTAAAGTTGTTGATGTCCCATGTCATGTGTCTTGAACAACCACTATCAAGGTACCACCGCTCCTTACGTATTGGAGCCTTGGTGTGTACCTACATCAAATAATTTAGGACTTGATTTTGGTACCCACATTTTGTTGGGTCCTAAAGGGTTAGTTTCATGAACCCAAACAAGATTATTTGATCTATTTAATTGGTCATAACAAAATTTAGCCAAATGTCCATTCTTGTCACAATATGTACATCTATACACTCTACCATATTTAAAAGCATAGTGAGTGTGTGATTTGTGAGCATGTACATTGTGAGCATGAGAAGTTTTAGCATGAGTGTGTTGTGTGGTGTGAGCATGGGGAATCTTATCATGAAAAACTTTACCATGAGAAGGGATCTTTTTAGAAAACTTTTCTTCAAGTTTCTTAGTATTGAAAGCACAATCTTTAAAACTTGTTCAAAATCAATCATTTTAGATTTTAAAGAAGAAATTTCTTTTTCATCAACCATAGGAGATTTTGCCTTGCAAGAAACCTTGTAGGCACTAAATTCATTTTGAATAGAAATGAGGTTGGAAGAAATATCATCTTTTTCTTTAGAAACCATAACAAGTTGATTTTTAAGAAAAGCAACTTCTTTTGCAATTTAAAACATTCAATCTTCTTATTATCATAAGTTTCGAAAAGTTCAACAAAGGCATGTACAAGAACTTCTTTACTTAGTTCATCATCTTCATCATCAAGAGATTGAGGGGTTACCTTAGGTGTGTTTGCCATAAAACACATGTTCGCTTGGTCCACCTCTTCTTCGGACTCGCTTTCCGAATCCCAAGTGGCTTTGTAAGCTTTCTTTTCTTCCGGCTTCTTTGGCTTGAAGGAGGAAGTCATCTTCTTCTTGAACTCCGGGCAATCTGCCATGATATGTCCTGGTTTTCGGCAATTGTAGCAAATAATTCTTCTCTCCTATTTACCTTCAATCTTTCTTCGGAAGTTGAGCTTGTTCCTCCGGTACATCCTTTTGACATTTCGCACGAGGAGGGAGAGCTCCTCATCTTCTTCTTCATCTTCCTCATCATCATCAAGAGTGGATGAAGACTTGAAAGCTATGGACTTCTTCTTTAGTGGAGTGGCCTCTTCTCTTGCTTTCTTTTCCATCTCATGGGTCTTTAAGTTCCCTATGAGACTAATGAGGTCCATCTCATCCTTGTCGTTCAACTCTTTCAAGGTGGTGGCCTTAATCTCCCATGATGTAGGAAGAGCCCGAATCACTTTCCACACCTTTTGATCATTGGAGATATCATCACCTAAGGAAGAAAGAGCATTGGTGATTTTAGTAAATCTTGTGATCATACAATCAATAGATTCATCATCAAGCATTTTAAATGATTCATATTGAGACCTCAAGAGATCTATTTTAGCTCTCTTGACTTGTGAAGTCCCTTCGTGTGTGACCAATAAGTGTTGCCAAATCTCATAGGCGGATTGGCAATGAATTACCCGTGTAAGGTCATCCTCATTCAAGGCGGTTAAGAGGGAATTTTGGGCCTTGGAGTTATCCTCATATTCCCTAAATGTAAAGTCGGTCCAAGTGCTCTCATCATGTCAACTTTCAGCACAAAAACCAAGAAAGCAAGAACTTTTGAATGCTTTAAACTTTGAAAATTTTCTTGTAATAATTGTTGTAAATGAACCTCTCCCCAAACACCTCTATTTATAGGAGAGGGCTAGGGTTTAGGGATAAACCATACTTAGGATTAATCAGAGAGTATTAAGTTCAAAATATATCCCTTAAACTGATTTTAAACACAAAAGGACAAAATTTAAAACAGCTCAGAAAATAGCCGTTACTGTTCAAACGGATCTATCGGTCGACCGGCCGGTCGACCGTAGTTCAAAATAAAAGAGCCGTTATAGGCTAACGGTCGACCGCCCGGTCGACCCAAAAATCCAGAGAGCAAAACATGTTACAGTCAGGCAACTAACGGTCGACCGCCCGGTCGACCGGTAAACATGCACACGGATACGTGCATCTGCCAGAACCTCGGTCGACTCGGGCGGTCGACCGGCTACACCTGTCAAAGGTACGGTCGACTGCCCGGTCGACCGGCTCAGGTCAAAAATCAAAATTGAAATGGAATTTTGAAGAGATTTTGATTTAACAAAAATATTTTTGAATAGGAATTAGTATAAAACATAAAGATGTATTTGTAGGCAGAAGATTGTATACTAAAATATTTTTGTATATTTTATAGGAAATAAACTTAGAAAGACAATGTGCACAAAAACGTGTGTGATGGAGCTTCAAATCTATTCACTATTCTTTAACAAAGCTATGAAAATAAAAACAATTCTATTGAGGACTTCTAAAGCAATCTAGAAGTCTTGAGCCATGCTATGCCTTGCTAGAGTCTTCTCTTCTATGTTCCTTCCTTGATGTGCAATATGCCTTCTTTGCTTCATGAACCTAGAAGTTGTTGCAATAGCTAAGCAATGGCCTCCAAATATGGTACTAACCTGAAACTCATCTTGAACAAACATATTAGTACCAAATAGCTCTTATTTGGTTTGTCATCATCAAAACTCAATAAATGGAGAGTGTAACCTTTTAGGCCAACACCATCTTCTCAATAGATTTCTCAAATCAATGCGAAAAACAAACGGAGTTAGATCAAAAAAACTAGATAAAGATAAAACTTTTACCTCCAAGTGAAACCCTAGGAGAGTTTCCAAAGAGATTTACTCCACCAAATTTGATTCCTTGAGCAATCCAAATGCTGTTAGGAGATCGACACACGATCCCACAAATAGTCCCAACGCTGCTCCAAGATCGACACACGATCTCCACCAAACAGCCACCAATGCTCTTGGATCGACACATGATCCCACGAAGAACTTGGGATGCTCTGATATAACTTGTTGCACTCTGAGACAACAACCTTTGAGGAATCCTTCAAGCAACTGATGGCAACACCAGAGAAAGTACCCAAATAGACAAGAACAAATAAACAAGAGATAAAAAACCAACACAATATTTAACGAGGTTCGACAATTTACCTACGTCCTCGGGGCAAGGGAGAGAGAGATCTTATTGATTCAATAATCAATTACAAAGTATTCCTGAGATATAATTCATGAGGGCTCTGCCCCTTTATTTATAGCCAGAGAGTCCTCGAGTTTTAGGAAACCCCAATTGGATCCAACTTGTTTACAGAAAGAAGTCCGAATCCCAATAGGAGAAGCAGTTTGCCTGTTTAGGAAACCCCAATTGGATCCGACTCTTATTCAAAAATGAAGTCCTAATCCAAGTTGGATTCCACAAGTTTCATCAAGTTTTCATCTCCTCTCTCTCCCTACACGGAGCGAGCTCGGGTGTCGGTAGTTGTAAAGCTCTTTGTAGTTAGAAGGCATTCTCCTCCTAAAATCACTCAAATGGTATCGAACCCCCTGGTACGGTGCTAAGAAACTCGTCCTAGTGTTGTATCCAACATCACAAAGATAAATTTTCCCTAAAATTTAGACATAAAATAGTGTTAAGGACATGATATAAAGATATCATAGTTTTAATAGGTTAAAAATTAGACTGAGTTATTACACTACCTAAAAGGACTTTTAAACCATTTGGACGCTCAATAGTATCATGCAATACAGTGGCATATGAGCTGATCCCTCCCATTCAGCTAGGACATATGTGAATCTCAAATCAAAATCTACAGCTGCAAAGACATTTTGAGTTGGATATTATTTCCTTTCACGAAAAGTTCTGACCATATCAGCCGGTAGACTACCTTGAATGTGTGTCCCATCGATTGCTCTGGCACAATCCTATTGATTATCGAATTAAGTTGAATAGGAATCAACACTTAATAGAATCTAATCTTCTTTTACTTTTGTTCACAAGATAATAATACCTTAAAATAATGTCAGGACCTAAGGTCTCATAAGATCTTCTTATGCGTGTTGTTGCTATGTCCATATATGTAATCCCGCTGTACTTCACCAAATGCGTGTAAGGTCTGCTAGAAATATCGACTAACGTTCTCACCTAATCGTATAAAGTTCACTCCTAAGATTCTGTTACGAACATTGTGACCTACACAGTGTGCAAGAACATAGCTAGTTGCTCTTCCATGGTTACATGTTGAGTGTCTTGTAGTAGGCATCTATTCCTAAGCAAGGAGAAAAGATTGAAGAATAGTTTCCTACTCATCCTAAACATGTTGAGCAATTGGAACACTGAATTCTATAAATTTCTGCAGGTAAAATCCTCTTTCAGTGTCCCTACTATGTCTAGGGATTGGTTTTGTGATGTCATTGCAATCGGTCATCCACATCAAGATAACATACGCACAAGCACAAATAATAACGATGGAAAATTCCTCATCGGGATAATCCAATCCTAAATTCATGATAATACATTAAACATCAAGTATCATGTGCTATAGGAGACGTCTATAATGAAGATGTGAGAGATTCTCGAGAAGAAATAATTGACGAAGAGTATCGAGTCTCGACTGCTTCTAAAAAGGATGCTTTATCACTTTCAGTTGAAGAAGGGATTCTCAATTGCCGAGCATATAAACAATTACATAAATCTTCTTACATTCGTCCTCACCTTGATTAATGAGAAACAATCACTTAACTATAATGATGTGTTGGCTGCTTCTGTAAATTATGAAGTAAAGGGAGGATAAGCAATCTTCTTTCAGTAGTACATCAGCAGAGGCGTTAGTAGTAAGACAGAGGTTCTAATCAGAAAGGCAAAGACGTTTGCGGGAGATCAAAGTCCAGACCAGGGTTCAAAGATCTAAAAAAGAATCGGTGTGCATTCTGCAAAGAGTTAAGACACTGGAGGTTGATTGTCAAAGGATCAAGGATAAGAATAAGGGAAAGGAGTCAAAGACCGAAGCAAATCTTACACAGGTGATCAATACATAATCAGGTTGTACTTCACATGTAGATGGATCGAACTCAGACTCATCTTTATTTTCATTATCAGTTACTGCTCCTACCATAGGTTACTCAGGTGATTCTGAGTGGATAACCGATACAGGAGCTACCTATCATATATGTCCCAACAGGGATTGGTTTTCTAGTTTTGAGAAACTAGATGGATGTTTCGTGGTCATGGGTGATAAGCATGCATGTCATATCAAAGGGATAGGTATTGTCTTGGTCAAGATGTTTGTTGGGATGGTGCTGGAATTGAAGGATGTGAGGTATGTACCTCAACTGAAAAGAAATTTTATTTCTATTGGTGCTTTGAAAGTATTAGGTCTTGAAGTATTTATTAGTATCTATTTGAGATGGAGTTCTCAAGATGGTTAAATGCTCGATGGTTGTTTTAAAGGGCGTGCAACACAATAACCTTTACTATTTGAAAGGTAGTAAGGTTATAGAGCAAGTGAAACTTCTACAAATTCAGATAATGACTGCACCAACTCTGGCATATGAGGCTCGAACATACAGGAGAAAAGTCTATGCAAGCTCTTGCAAAGTAATGTTTATTAAAAGGTGCCAGTACCTACAAATTGAAATTTTGTGAACATTGCATCGTTGGAAAGAAGACCAAGGTGAGATTTGACACCGCAACTCATTGCACCGAGAGGATTCTGGATTATGTTCATATAGTTTTTAGATTATTCCTTCGATGTACTTGTTTCATGAAGCTGTAATTTGAGTTTGTACAAGTGGTTTTACCTATATTCGATTTTATTCAGTCTTATCAGTTTTATGATGTTTTCTTACTTTAGGAGACAATTCAGGTTATATGAAACCAGGATATGGTGATGTGAGATATAAGGTGTATATATATGAGGGTTTCATTATTTTGATTATTCTTTCGATGTACTAATCTCACAGCACGGTAATTTAGGTTTGTATAACTGATTTTGCCATATTTACTTTATTTGATGCCTTATTTTAGCTTTTGTGTGTCTGTACTCACGACACAATTTTCAATACATGCTCTTTGACTCAGATTTATCGATACACATATGCTTATTTATGCACGCCACTTGGCACTCATCTTGCCACACGTAGGAGAGTTTTGACTCTCCTAGATCAGCATGTTCAGATGTTAGAGTTTGGAACATGGTGGACTTCCTAGCGATCAGAGTGGCACAGTGGCAGCTTTGGGGATCAACAGTTGACTGTCTGAAGCCCTATCTTTTCAGGCCCATGCTCGTCTCTCGAGTTCTCTTTTTATAACTCGTGAGCGATTTTTGTACTATTCATAATTGTATATCTTTGTATTCTAGCAATTGTGTCTATCGATGATGTAATATTCTTATAATATTTTGTCACATCTTATGATAACTTTGTAATTGTACTCATATATTGGAATGTATAATGCATCACGTACTTTCATACTCTGATTCTGGCATGTACTGATCTTAGCGTATATATGTGAGGGTATTTTGGATCTGCATACATTATAAATTACCTAGAGGGGGGGGGTGAATAGGTGATGGCTAATCTAATGGTCAATAATGCGAAATTAAAAACTTATATGATGCAAATTAAACTTCTTGAACTAAACACCTGGTATAACACAAGAGTGTAGCCGAATTCCTCGTGAAGGACTCTAGACTAACTCCTTAAGATTCCTCTAAATAAGAGTTGAGGTGCCGCATTGGCTTTCTTGATAAAATACAAGTGTTAGCAAACAATCCCCAAGCATATAACAATTTAGCACAATATGAATATCAAGCATATAAAGATGAACACAATATAAGCATGCAAGATATAAACAAGTAAGAGACAAAGAGAGAGAGAGAGAGAGAGAGAGAGAGCAATCGCAAACACGATAGATTTGTTTCGAGGTTCGAGCACACTTGCTCTACATCCTCGCCTTCAACACTATGAAGGATTTCCACTAAAATCGATCGCACCGGATCACTCGGTGCCGCAACACCTACAAGCTCTTGGACTCCCTAGTCCTGTACACACCACAAGCTCACTAGCTCACCGAGGCCGCACCTCAAACAAAGAGTTAACACTCAAACTCGAAACACCGCGAACCCGCAAGTCCGCCTCCTCAAAGTACAAGAAATGAACTTTGGTGATCACAACTCTTTGATCACCTAAAATCCTCTCACAACAAATAACCCTATAGGTAGATATAGCAATGGATGGCTCAAGTGTTGTGTGAGAAAACAAGGATTGAAATGGTGGAGGAAAACTTAAGAAAATCACTTCTAAAACACTCTTGATAAAACTCCCCTTTTGATTGGAAATATTTGCTCTCTAAACAAGTGGGAAAACCTCTAAATGGAGTTGGAAAAACTAGCTCAAAAATCACTTGAAAATCTTGTGTAAAACAGCCCCCAATTGTCCCAATTTATAGAGCTAGAAAAACTAGCCGTTGGAGCCAGGTTGGCCTATTGGTCGACCGGCCGGTCGATCGGCCAACGGTCAGATTTCTGACCGTTGAGCCATCAGTCGACCGGCCGGTCGACCGAGACCCTGGAACAGAGAGCAGAGCTCTCTACCGGTCGACCGGGGCTTTCCAGAGAGCAGAAGCTCTCTGGAGGTCGACCAGCTCGGTGACAGGCCCTCCAGCCAGACTGGCATGCATGTCTGTACACGACGGTCGACCGACTTCAAGCCCGATCGACCGGCAGAAGCCAGTACAGAAATTCTGAGATTAAAAACTTGGTTATTTTGGCTCAAATAAAATCTCATAAAATCATAAAAATCTACAAAAATAGTTTTAACATTATACTTTGATAATCAAACATGCTTGCACAAAATCAAGACATGTTACAAACAATTTGAACTATTTTTGTAACTTGAAAATTTTGGCTAAAAATGAAAACTGTATTTTTCCAAAATTGGTTTTTTCAAACTTCTCCAAATACAAAAGCAGGATATTTTAACTCATTTGAAGCATAGAGTGTATGGATATGATCTACTACACATACATGGTGAAATATCTATGTTTTTGATATTAAGTTCTAAACATGGTTTTGGTTAAAGATATGTATATAGAAAATTCCAAAAACCAAACCGGTATTTTGTCAAAATGGAAAAGTCTTTTCTAAAATGAAATCTCTTTCATCAAAGCAACTAAATCAAGAGTGTGTGTGTGTGGTATACTTAAGCAATCCACCAACTATTCTATTCTTTACATTTTATCTAAAAACAAAATCTTATAAAAACAAACCTAGACACAAGTCTTCATCTTGAAGTCTTCACTTGAAGTCTTCTCATCTTCTTGACTTGGTCCAAACACGATCCAACGAGCTTGACTCCTCTTGAGTGCTTGATGTGGTCTTGATGCATAGGCTCGTGAATCAAACCGTGTTAGCTCCAAAACTTGACTTAAATCCTTTGTTGAAGCTACACACCTACTAAGATCTTGATCATGAATCTGTCACTAATTAAACACATGATCATTAGTACTATAACTACATGAGTTGATCATCATCAAAACTAGAGTGATGAGACTTTGGGCCAACAATCTGTCCCTTTTTGATGATGACAAAACTCATGGAGTTATATATGCATGGATTAAAGTAAAGCTTCAAAGAAGCTCCCCTTAACTCATGCATAACAATAAATAAATAAATATGCAATGAAAGCTTATAAACATGTATGCAAATATACGGAGATAAACATGCCAATCAAGTATAAAACAAATCAAATCTTTTCTCCTATTTGCAAAACAAAACAAAAACAAACATATATGCATACACATAAATCCTTTTTCTAAAACATGCATATATACCAAAATACTTCTCTCCCTTTTTGTCAATCATCAACAAAGGGGTTAAAGTAAAAAAACAAAACCAACAAATTTTTCTCCCCCTTTTTGTCCGAAACAAAGAATCAATAAAGGGGTAAACTCAAATCAATAATAAAGGATATATGCGATATACATTCATGAAGAGGAAGACGCAAAGTTAACTTCCTTATATATATGCATTACATGAAGAAGGGATGACAAGCCCGAATTCACATAATTCATAATATGCAATGCATAAGAGGAGATGTGAAGCTCCCCCCTACACACGTGCATCGCATAAAGAAGAGTTGTCAAGCTCCTCAATATATGATACACTCAACATGAATCTATATGTAGAAGAGATGTTAAGCTCTCCTTGCATATAGGCAATATAAATCAAAACATTTTTTAATTGAAAAATTTTCAATAAAACAAAATTTGAGTTTTCTTTAAATAGGTAACACATCTTGATACCAAATGGAAAGATAATGATCAAATGGAAAGATAATGATCAAAAATTTTTATTTGTCATTATTATTAAAATATCAAAACATATATATGTATGTAAAAAGACAATACCCATAGGAATTGATATTATGGAAATTATGAAGCATACATACATAGGAAACAAAATATGAGTATATACAAAAATGTCAATTTAGATACCAATTGAAAAGATCCAATGATACCAATTGAACATAACAATATAAATCAAGTATATATCTCATATCAACCACCCTTTATATGCACATGGTAAATGATTTTTCAATAAAGCTTACAAGGCATACTCGCCCATCCGTCCACCCCTGACGGTGTAAGAAAGGGTTTTCAAAAATAGGTTTTCAAAAATAGGTTTGAACAATACGGTTTGTTTGAAAACTCTATCAAAACGAAGAATCTCGCAACTAGTTAAATAGAAAAACTTGTAAACTAGTACGAAATCCTTCAAGCAAGGAATAAAACAAAATTATTTTTCATGAAAAAAAACATGTAAATCACATGGTCACTTAAACACTCAAGGTTCATAAAGCTCAAAATGATCATGAAACATAGTCATGAATAAACAAAATAAAGTATGAGTGCACAAAAGTCATGTAATTAGCATTTTTCATGAAAATAGTAAATTATGCTCAAACATGAATATTATTTTATCAAAACATGAAAATTCATTTTTCATATAAAGATGAAAATCATAAACATTTATTTTTCATCTTATAAACAAACTTCTAGGTATATGTATGTTTTTATCCAAAACTAACAATAAGCATACATATCCCAAACATAAAAAGAGTCCATAATATAAATTGCATGAAGGCAAATGACTCACGGGTATACATGTATATTTATTAGATTTGAATACAAAATACATATACATTAAGTAGAACATGAAAATAGACAAAACAAGTGTAAATGAGGAAATCATTAAAACTATGCTATACATGTGCATATAGTGAGTATAAATGAACATTGAAGTGCAAATGTATATGAATCAAATATTCTCACTACTTGTACATGTATATACACAAGTTTTAATGGAATCTACATCTAAATATGTATTTACCACATGAAGCACAAAACAAATAAAAACATGAACATGCTAAAAATATCATATATGAACAAGCATGTAAATAAATAAATAAGGAGTTTAGAGATAGTTACCAAACCATAAGGACTATCCTCTAATTCTCCAAAACATGGTGGTAGTCCCACCAAACCTCCTTGATAGTGATGCATCAATTATGTGTCCATCAAGTCCATACATCTACTACCAAGGCACCATCCCTCTCACGTTGTGTGAGAGCCCTCACCTACATCAAATACAAGGTGGGGATTTTGGTACCCATTTTCTTTTGGATCCTTGGGGGTTAGCATTGTAAGGAACCCAAACATTTTTATTATTAGCAAAATTTAAAGAATTTATCTTATCATAACAAAACTTTGCTAAATGACCTTTGCGGCCACAATGAGTACATTTGTACACTTTAGGATCCATATGAGTGTGATTGTGATTGTGGCGTGCAAAATGTACATATGCATGATGTGGATGATGTGAAGAACATGTGGAGCTTGTTTCTTTGAAAACAAGGACTCCAATCTAGAGTGGTTAAATGCACATGTGTTCAAAGTTGAGCTTAAACAATTTATTTTATTTTTCAAAAATTTAATCTCATTTTCATTAATAGT
Source organism: Agave tequilana (assembly GCA_038442645.1). Taxonomy (NCBI): domain Eukaryota; kingdom Viridiplantae; phylum Streptophyta; class Magnoliopsida; order Asparagales; family Asparagaceae; genus Agave; species Agave tequilana. Next base: position 29,957 of record JAVJIF010015060.1, on the reverse strand, counting down.
AGCATGTAAAGCATGATTAGAATGAGAATCATTTTTTTCTTTTTAGAAACATTTTCTTTTTCTTTTTTAACCATTTTTCTTTTCAAAGAGGTGTTTTCTTGCAAAGCAACTTCCTTTTGTTTTTTCACCAAAATAATTTCATTTTTCAAAGAAGTATTTTCTTCACATAAATCATTTAATTTAGACATCAAGGAAATATTCTCATTTTTCAAAATTTCATTTTCTTTTTCAAAACATGCAATTTTATTTTTAAAAGACTCATTTTCTTTTAAAACATTTTCAAATTTATCTTGTAAAGAATCTTTTTCTTTTAACAAGCAATCAAATTTGTTTTTCATTTTCTTATTATCCTTTTTAAGCATGTCATATTTTCAAGTAATTGTTGACAAAAAGATGTAAGCTCATCATATGATATGTCATCTTCTTCTACCTCGGATTCGGTAGTTACCTCAAGGGGGTTATCCCCTTAGACCATGTAGCACACGTTGGAAGCCTCACTTCCAACATTCGAGTCACTCCCTGCATAGTATTGTTCCTTTTCGTCGAGGGAGAGAATGGTGTTCCAAACTACAAAAGCCGAATCAAGATTAACAACCCTAGATAAATAAACATCATTTAGGGTAGATCTTAAAGCATGTAGGGCTTTTGTATTAGCCTCAATATTTTTGCCATTTAAACAATAAGAATCTTTAGTAGTGGCAAAATAAATATGAATGCCTAGGGCCTTGAGGAATAAAGACATCTTAACCTTCCAAGCTTGGATGTTAATAATGTCAAAAGTGGGAGGTGTCATGAAATCCATGGTGTGTGTACAAATATTGTGATTAGCCTAAAAATGAGGATCTTTAACTCTAGGTTGTTAGACCCAAATCAAGAGCACCTGGCTCTGATACCAATTGTAAATCACCTAGAGGGGGGGTGAATATGTGATGGCTAATCTAATGGTCAGTAATGCGGAATTAAAAACTTATATGATGCAAATTAAACTTCTTGAACTAAACACCTAGTATAACACAAGAGTGTAGCTGAATTCCCTATGAAGGGCTCTGGATTAACTCCTAAAGATTTCTCTAAATAAGAGTTGAGGTACCGCGTTGGCTTTCTTGGTTAAATACAAGTGTTAGCAAACAATCCCCAAGCATATAACAATTTAGCACAATATGAATATCAAGCATATAAAGATGAACACAATATAAGCATGCATGATATAAACAAGTAAGAGACAAAGAGAGAGAGAGAGAGCAATCGCAAACACGGGAGATTTGTTTCGAGATTCGAGCACACTTGCTCTACATCCCCGCCTTCAACACTATGAAGGATTTCCACTAAAATCGATCCCATCGGATCACTTGGTGCCGCAACACCTACAAGCTCTTGGACTCCCTAGTCCCGTACACACCACAAGCTCACTAGCTCGCCGAGGCCGCACCTCAAACAAAGAGTTCACACACGAACTCAAAGTGTTGTGTGAGAAAACAAGGATTGAAATGGTGGAGGAAAACTCAAGAAAATCACTTCTAAAACACTCTTGATAAAACTCCCCTTTTGATTGGAAATATTTGCTCTCTAAACAAGTGGGAAAACCTCTAAATGAAGTTGGAAAAACTAGCTCAAAAACCACTTGAAAATCTTGTGTAAAACAGCCCCCAAATGCCTTAATTTATAGAGCTAGAAAAATTAGGCGTTGGAGCCAGGTTGGCCTGTCGGTCGACCGGCCGGTCAACCGGCCAACGGTTAGATTTCTGACCTTTGAGCCATCGGTCAACCGGCCGGTCGACCGAGACCCTGGAACAGAGAGCAGAGCTCTCTGCCTATCGACCGGGGCTTTCTAGAGAACAGAAGCTCTCTGGCGGTCGACCGGCTCGGTCGACCAGCCCTCCAGCCAGACTGGTGTGCACGTCTGTGCACGTCGGTCGACCGACTTCAAGCCCGATCGACCGGCAGAAGCCAGTATAGAAATTCTGGGATTAAAAACTTGGTTATTTTGGCTCAAATAAAATCCCATAAAATCATGAAAAATCTACAAAAACAGTTTTAACATTATACTTTGATAATCAAACATGCTTGCACAAAATCAAGACATGTTACAGACAGTTTGAACTATTTTTGTAACTTGAAAATTTTGGCTAAAAATGAAAACTGTATTTTTCCAAAATTGGTTTTTCCAAACTTCTCCAAATACAAAAACAAGATATTTTAAACTCATTTGAAGCATTGAGTGTATGGATATGATCCACTACACATACATGGTGAAATATCTATGTTTTTGACATTAAGTTCTAAACATGGTTTTGGTTAAAGATGTGTATATAGAAAATTCCAAAAACCAAACCAGTATTTTGTCAAAATGAAAAAGTCTTTTCTAAAATGAAATCTCTTTCATAAAAACAACTAAATCAAGAGAGTGTGTGTGTGTATGGTATTCTTGAGCAATCCACCAACTATTCTATCCTTTACATTTTATCTAAAAACAAAATCTTATAAAATAAACCTAGACACAAGTCTTCATCTTGAAGTCTTCACTTGAAGTCTTCTCATCTTCTTGACTTGGACCAAACACGATCCAATAAGCTCGACTCCTCTTGAGTACTTGATGTGGTCTTGATGCATAGGCTCGTGAATCAAACCGTGTTAGCTCCAAAACTTGACTTTAAATCCTTTGTTGAAGCTACACACCTACTAAGATCTTGATCATGAATCTGTCACTAATTAAACACAAGATCATTAGTACTATAACTACATGAGTTGATCATCATCAAAACTAGTGTGATGGGCCTTTGGGCCAACATATATATGTCGCAGTAACGTCTTCGTACCCGCGGGATCGGGGCGTTATATAGATCCTAAATTGACAAATCAAATCTAAATTATGATGATACCTAGAAGATGAAGGATTGCTAGTGCTTGCTGATAAAAAGTGTGCTTTTATTTTTAAACTAAATTGACAATAATATAAATGCCAAAACTTGAGAAATATTCAGAGAGCTTGAGCACTAGAAGACTTGAGGAGAGGTTGAGAGAGCTTGAGCACTTGAGGACTTGAGGAGAGATTGAGGGAGCATGAGGAAGCTTGATCACTTGAGAACTTAAAAGACTTAAGAGCTTGGACACTTGAGAATTTAAGAAATTGTTAAAGATTTTTAAAGATTTTTTGGGTGATGAAATGAAGTAAGAAAGAGGAGGTATTTATAGAGGCGGTGGATAGTTAAAATGTAAACTTTTTTGCAAAAAAAAAAAAATCCAAATTCTGGCCAATGAACTAATTGGGGGGTTTTGTAAAAAAATTACAAAACCACCCCCCAAACGGCTATATTTTGGGCCAATATAGCCATTGGGTTTTTTTAAAAATTAAAAAATCCCCCCCGGCTCAACGGCTATTAATATAGTCATTAGGTCCAAACCCGAGCCGGTCCGGGCACGAACTTGGTTTGGCTCAGTTCCCAAGGCGGCCCAGCCTGAAGCTGGTCAAGCCCGGGCACAACCAGGGTTTGGGGGCAGGCTCTGATCGGGATGTGGCCCGTACCCCCAGTCTGGACATGCCCAGGCCAACTCGAGCCGATTCCGTGAGGGTATCCCAGGCCAAACCGGTCTGATCGAACCCCTATCACTCTTCTTCTCTCTCTTTTCGATATCTCTGGCTCTCTTCACTTTCTCCTCTAGGCCCTCGTCCCCCTCTCTCATGCGCACATATATCTTCCCCAGAAATCTCTCTCTCAGATCTCTCCCTCAGATATCTCCCTCAGATCTCTCTTCAAATATATCTTTCTCTTTGGAGTATCTTGATGCTGCCAGCGGCGGTCTCCATCATAGGGGGTCTACGTATCCCTACTCACTACCACTGCCCTTGTTAGTGCCGGTGACAACAAGCTTGTGCCCTCCCCCTCACCTCCATCATCCCTATTCTCCGCGTCGCCAATGAGATGAGCCAGTCAATCCCTAGGTCGCTTATTTGTGTGAGCACATTTTACCAAATTTATGCTAAAGCTTCTTGCTTTTTGATGCTTGTTGGTAGTTTGGTTGCAAATGCCTAATCTTCTGAACAAATTGCTTGATTTTTATGGGAGATGAAAAAAAGTATTTTTAATGGAATGTGGATCGCTGATCACACACATGCGTTGCATGTTTTCATATCATATGTGTCACACTTTTACATAATTATATAAATAAAGCTCTGCTATTAATGTATTTTCATGTTTAATGGCGTGTAGGGTAATTAAGGAAGAAAAAAGAGAGATAGATAGATTTATCCAATTAAATCTAAAAGTTCATAAGAAAGGAGATCAATTCAAATGCAGAGGTTCTAAAGGCCATCTTATTTGAAGATTGGGTATATCAAATGAGATAATATCATTCAAATTCAAAGGAAAAATGGATTAGAAGATGACCCTATTGGTTTCACTGAGGATAAAGAGATAGATCATTAAATCTAAAGCTAAAATTTAAAATTCAAAAGGATAAGTGGATAGAGAGAAGATCAATGATTAGATGAAGCAATTTAGACTCGGATTCAGACTGGATACATTTTAGTATTTGAATCATAACTTTCTCTACCGAAACTCAAATCTTCAAGATGATCTAGAAAGAAGACGTAAAGGGCTACAACTCGTATGTTGATCACTGTTTCTAATTTTATCATTTGGTAAGTTATATTCATCAATAAACACGCCAACAAGCTGCAGATCAAAATTGAATATCCACATCAAATCAAGTTTGAAGATAAGGGGAGGATTCAAATTTAGAAATAGCTAGATTCCCCTATCTTTCGACTCGTTTCCTTATCCATTTCTATCCTATAAATACCCCACACATTAGAGGCAGAGGGAGGATAAAGAAGAGAGTAGAATAGATTCTTGTATAGGTTTAACTTTGGTTCTTTTCTTTTATATAATTTTTTATTTTATTTATGTAACTGAGAGGAGAGGAGAGTTTCTAGAGGAATGGGTGCAAGCTTGTACTGAAGATGACCAGTGGAAGTAAGTGTTTTCTTTCATTGTTATTTGAATCAAATCAATGTTTCTTTTTCTTCTTTACTCTTATTTTTATTTGTTTTCCTCTGATGTGTTTGCAATCCAAGTGAGTCCGATAGCCTCGAGATTGCTTCGCCATTGCAAGTGCTCTTGATGGCCTATGGTGATGAACAACCATTCCTTTACTAGTTTAGCTTGCTCTTTTATTCGTAGTGTAGATCGAGAATGGGAAAGATCCTACACGCCATGCTTGATCGCCTTCAAAGACTAGGTAAGTCGTAGCAATGGATCCAAGGTATATGAGCACTGAAGAGATAAGTAAGAATTTTAGGTTTTCTTCCTTTTTTTTAATTTTTAGTTTGGATCACCATCATCTCTCAACTCTATTCACTCTTTTTAATTTCTTTGTATAAATCCTTTTTAGTTTCTCCACCTTCTCAATCTACCACTTTCTTCTTAACTTAATTATAACTCTTTTTCATTTTCTTTTCAAGAATAAAAAGAAGAACTTTAACTATTTTAACTAACTTAAAAGAAAACTTACAAAACGCTTCCATCGCTAGTCCCTTCTTATGGATCACAACCCGCATAACCACTTCCTATCGCCATAGTATTGAGAACTTGCACATTTCTATTATAAAGTTCTGAAATTTTGTATTTTCTGTGCAGCTCTAAACTCAATCAAATTTTGGCGCTGTTGCCAGGGAGGGACTGTAAGTTTTCATTTCTTTTTTGATTTACTTAAACAATTTAACATTTTCTTCTTTGTTTTTGTGTGCCAGGGCCGAATTCAGGAATCGAAGAGCTACAGTTGACATATTGCTACTCTGTGCCTCTGCCCAAGAAGGCAGAGCATCAGAGCCCACAATTGTGCCGCGCAAACGCGATAAAAGCCGTGTTTCTGCGGCATTTGTGGTGGACTACTAATTGATCTTTTTGCATGTGCTTTCACACTATCAAATATAGCTTCTGCATGTGTTAGATTTCTTATTAATTTATTTTGCACACTATATTAATTCAACAGTAAAGTAATTGTTTGTAAATGTTAAAAATAGTTTAGACTTGCATTTAGGCACGTGTCTAATTCATTTATCTTTTACATTACTGTTGAAGAGTGCTAAAGCAAAGGTATGTGTGTATAGTATTTAGTATAAGGTTCATTCTTGTATGAAATATTGCTTGAGTGTTACTTTTTCTATATACTTGTACACTACACTAAACTAAGGGCTTTTCCTATAAATAAGATAAGGTGGGGAAGTCATTACCCTCTCTTAGCTCACAAACAATCTCCTCACTCACTAACCCAAGCCTAACTAAAACTAAGTAAACGTTGGCCCTAGGGACATTTCAGACTCAAATAGGAGACTGACCTAAGGGAGAAGTTGTTAGAATTTGACTCTTGCCAAGTCCGTGTTTAAGGTTGGGGATTGAGGGGTGAAATCCCGAAGATTGAATGTTTTGCATAATTAGGTCCATTGCTAAGGCACGAATATCTTCCACTGATCTTGAACCTACCTGACCAATTAACTTGTTATCAGATTCTATAATATATCCTATGTAGACAGTCTAACCAGTTAGGAGTCGTTTAGGTTTAAGGTCTACCCTAACTTAGATTAGATTTTGTTTATTTTTATTTATTTGTTTTTGACATTCTTGTGTGATATGGCTTATAACAACAAATTTTCCAATTTTAATGATAATTCATGTTACACCCCGATCTCTTTTTTGGATATTACTAACCCGACATATCATAACTTTAACCAATTTAGTGTGCCGGATTGGTCTTATTCAAATCAATACATGCTCCAGTCCTAATACTATGAACAAGACTGGAATAATCATCACTACTCTTCGCAGACTCAATGGGAATACAGCTCTCCTAAGTCATATTGTCAATCACCTTACCAACATCCAACTTCATATACTCCTTCTCCTGAACAACCATTAGAAGAATTAATTGACTAGAAAAAGAGAATGAAAGCCCTAGAAGAGCTTGAGCGATGAATTCAAATTCTAGAAGACTCAAAATCCCGTCAAAATTTTCAAATCAAAGATTCTTACTTTATTTTTCAAGAAGAACATGCAGACCTAGAAAAGAGTATGGAATCCATGATTCAATTCCAAAGTAATCCTTTAAATATGATAGAACTAAGACTTAGTCGATTGGAAAATATGCGTAGGAATTAAAAAACTCTCCCTACCCAATCTTTAACTATTCACGACACTTCTAGCCATATTTATAAAAACAAAGAATCATGGAATCTTGAAGACTTTGATCAAGCGTTAATTTCATCACACAGATTTGAACTTGACCAATTTCATACCTTGAACAAATTGGCATGTTTTCCATTCAATGAGATTGAACTCGAATGTGAATGTGACCCTGATCCCAAACCTTGTGATTCGGTTTTCATTTTTGAATTTATATTGACTCCAGTATCATTATCTAATTTGGGCCAATTTTCGGAGCCAACATTTATTCTCATACCCATAGATCTAGAAATTGAATCACCAATTTTGGATAGTCACACCCATTGTTGGGAAGAGAATGTGAATCTTAGTTCTTGATTTGGACCTTATTATTGAACCAATACCGACTCTCAAACCCAAAGTTAATTTTCCCGAGTTAGTATTTATTGGTTCCCGACTTTTCATTTCAGAGCCCATATCATTCATTTCATAAAATCACATTCTATTCTTGGAACAAGGTATTGACCACAATGACTCTGTGATGATTTTTCAAGACTGGTCATATGAAGGGAATAAGTATCATGATAGGATTTTTCATGATCCTATTCATATTGGGGACTGTAAATATGTAAATAGAAAACAGGTCAATAAAGGCAGGTTTCGTGAAATACTATATTATCTTGATTGGATAGCAACGCTTGGCCCAATCCGACAGCCACCGAAACCACCACCTTAAGGTAATATTTTTCTTTTCTTTCTTCTTTCATGCATCTATGCATTCATTCATACATTGAGGATAATGCATGAGATAAGTGTGGGGAAGGGTTCTAACATAACATAGGTTGTCTTTTTATTTAAATAAAAAATTAACATTTTTCTTTCTTTAAAAAAACTTTTTTTTTAAAAGATTGCAATATTTTAACATATTTATTTGTAAGCAATTAAGTCAATTTGAGGAATATGAGAATCATAATTAGGATTTCTTATACTTGGTCAAATAAGATTATTGTTTGATTTCTAGAGTTAGGAAGAAAATTTGAAAAAGTAATTTAGTCTTGATTTTTACATTGATGAAATATGTATCTTTATACACTTACACACTTTGGATTCAAAAACAAAGATTATTATGTCTTATATAAAAAAAATAGAAAAGAAAAAAAATATATACTTATATCAAAAGTCCTTTGATTAAGCTGGGTATTTGTGCCTCAAAAAGCATGAGTATTCACGCCTAAAAGTGATCCATATAATAAAATCCTTAATTTTGTGACCTTGTTTGCTCGAGTCCTTAAGTCTTTGGGATATTTTCTCACCCGGTGCCCTAAGATTGTGCAGTATAGGAGTCACCGATTAAAGGCTCGTTACATGGGCAGATTAGAAAGCCTAATATAACTAAGGAATAATAGCACCAAAAATATAAAAAAATAATAAATAAATAAATAAAGCATAAGAGTTAGAGTGAAAGAACCCTTAGTCAAAATTCACGGTCATGAAGGTGTATATGACTTAGGGTAAAAGTAATAAACTACATGATAAATACAGTTTGACTCCTTACCTTGATTGATATAAGTTTTTGAATAGAAACTAAGTTTAGGAATGAAAAATTCGGTTTTCTTGTAACTTATAGATTACTTGAACTCTTACAATAATACTTCAAATATTTTTTCTCCTTTTCAAAATGCTTTTCAAAAATACTAACACTTTGTTTCGTTTTTTTTATGAATTTTGTGGATGCAATCCACTGAAAATTCTCATGAGATAAAACTCATCCTCTAGGGATAATCTAGAGGTTTAACGGCTTGTTGCACATGCTCAATGCAATCGCATGACCTACGAAAGTGGTCTAATAAATTCTTAGGCTTAGTTTTGACGTTTTTCTCGAGGATGAACAAAATATAGGTATAGGGGTGTGATCACACACGTGTGTTGTATGTTTTCATATCATATGTGTCACACTTCTACATTTTTATTTAAATAAAACTCTGCTATTAATATATTTTCATGTTTAATGGTGTGTAGGGTAATTAAGGAAGAAAAAAGAGAGAGAGATTTATCTAATTAAATCGAAAAGTTCAAAAGAAAGAGGATCGATTCAAATCCAAAGACTCTAAAGGCCATCTTATCTGAAGATCGGGTATATCAAATGAGATAATATCATTCAAATTCAAAAAAAAATGGATTAGAAGATGACCTTATCAGTTTCACTGAGGATAAAGAGATAGATTGTCATATCTAAAGCTGAAATTCAAAATCCAAAAGGATAAATGGATAGAGAGAAGATCAACGGATAAGTGAAGCAATTTAGACTTGAATTCAGACTAGATATATTTTAGTATTTGAATCATAACTTTCACCTTTGAAACTCAAATATAATGATTCAAGATAATCCAGAAAGAAAACTTAAAGGGTTATAATTCTTACATTGATCTCTATCTCTAATTCTTTCATTTGATAAGTTATATTTAGGAATAAACACCAACAAGCTGCAGATCAGAATTGAATATCCACATCAAATCAAGTTTGGACATAAGGGGAGAATTCAAATTCAGAAATAGCCAGCTCCCCCTATCTTTCACTCATTTTCTTATCCATTTCTATCCTATAAATACCCCACATATCAGAGACAGAGGGAGGATGAAACAGAGAGCAGAATAGATTCTTGTATAGGTTTAACCTAGATTCTTATTTTTCTTTTATGTAATTTTCTATTATATGTATATAACTGAGAGGAGAGTTTCATGGAGGACTAAGAGCAAGCTTGTACTGAAGGCGTCATCGGTATAAGTAAGTCTTTTATTTCATTATTATTTAAATTAAATCAAGGTTTCTTTTCTTCTTTACTCTTATTTTTGTTTTTTTTCCTCTGATGTGTTTGCAATCCAAGTGAATCTGACAGCCTCGAGATTACTTCACATTGCAAGTGCCCTTGATGGCCTATGGTGATGAACAACCATTCATTTACTAGGTTAGCTTGCTCTTTTATTCGTAGTGTAGATCGGGAACGGGGAAGATCCAACACGCCATGCTTGATTGCCTTCAAAGACTAGGTAAATCGTAGCAATGGATCCAAGGTATATGAGCAATGAAGAGGTAAGTAAGAATTTTTAGGTTTTCTTCCTTTCTTTTAATTTTTAGTTTGGATCACCATCAACTCTCAACTTTATTAACTCTTTTTAATTTCTTTGTATAAATCTATTTTTTAATTTCTCCACCTTCTCAATCCACCACTTTCTTCTTAACTTAATTATAACTCTTTTTCATTTTCTTTTCAAGAACAAAAAGAAGAACTTTAACCATTTCAACTAACTTAAAAGAGAACTAACAAAACGCTTCCATCGCTAGTCCCTCCTTATGGATCACGACCCGCATAACCACTTGTTATCGCTGTAGTATTGAGAACTTGTACATTTCTATTATAAAGTTTTGAAATTCTGCATTTTCTTTACAACTTTAAACTCAATCCGCTGGCAATTGTGTTGTCTTCTTCTGTCTTTCTCTCTAGATTTTTCAGTTTGATGATGGAGACGAGAGGTAATGATGAAGAGAGGTGGGGAATTTGGGGATACATTAACATATGGTAGAGTATGTGTGTATATATATAGAGAGAAATATTCTGTGAGCACCTGCTCATCGAAGCTTCATGTGAACTCCCTAACCATTCCTCCCACAGATGATCTGAACCGTTCATATTGACCTACACACTCTAATTAGCCTACAAATCAAAAATCACACAATTCTGACTCTTTTTACCAATGCATAAGTGTAGGCTGTCCAAAAATCACAGAGGATAAGTCATTAGAAAGCAGAGTCCAAACTCCAGACGTAGGACTAATCATAGTCATTACTGCAGCACCAAGATGTGAAAGTCGAAACCCGTGTCTCAGCATTACTGCAGTAGCTTCACTACAGTACCAAGACGCGAGGGTCGAAACACGCGTCTCTACCTTATCACAATAACCAAGACGCAGAGTCCGGAGCCCGCATCTCATACAAAGCTTGACGCAGAATTTGAAGCTCACATTTCACCAAATGTGAAGTTCAAGTGTTATCTCAATGGCTAAATGCGAGGCCCAAAGCCCGCATTTCAACTACAGAGGAACCCTGCGCGGTTATAACTGCCCTCATTACTGGGTCAATTACTGCCCACATAATGAGAGAGTTAACCCCCATTATGGAGTGCTTTTAGGGAACACTTTTACCCCTAGAAATCTCTATAAGTAGCCCAGTTTGCTATGAAAGAGGGGTCAGCAAATTTTTTCTTTTGTCAGAAGAACTTCGATTGTATCCCATAGAAGGACCAAGATCCCTAGTTAAACAAAAAGAGAGAATTTAACTCTTTTAACAATTTGTTGTGTACAAGTTTATTTTTGCCTACAATCTCTTTGAGATTTTTGTTGGACAGAAGCTGTATTACTTCATCCACCATCCAAAGAGAGGGTTCCCAAGAGGTCCTGACGTTCTCCTGGTTAATAGAAAATAAGATTCACTTTCCATCGCCATATCAAAAACCCGACATTAAACAAAAGGGGATTTGAGCTTGAATATCTCCCCTCTCTTTTAAAAGATTATTAATCCATTGTAATTTTCTTTATAATCAAATCAAGAACACCCTGATCTTCAATTTTCCCACCAAACAAGAAATGGCGACTCTGCTGGGGATTACTTTCTCTACCGACGAGCAAGTCGTGGCGCAAGGTGACGTCATCTACATGGGAAAAATGGTCGAATCACTTATCGTCGAGTTCGACCAGGCAAAGTATGAAGAGTTTCTCTCTTCTGGCTCCAAGAGCCCTAGGCGCGGCAGTACCGCAAGGTCTCCTTGGGGACCCGCTCTCAAGTCCGCTCTGAGATCCCTTCAGATGCGGCTGATAAGAAGAGTGCCATGGCAAACCACATCACACGTAACAACCGCGTTAACATCTCCCATGGGACCCACGAGGTTAGCGTTGTTGATATTCAGCCCGTTCATGCCTGTACTTTTTCTCAGTTTCAGGTTACCAGGGGTTCCCAGCAACCTGTACGGCGTAACTGGAACGCTGAACGTCGACAGAGATGACGTGCGATCAATTACAGGCGCAAGAAGCTGGAACAACCATCTGTTCAGCAGATACAGAACGCGAACCTCAAGCCTGCGTCTATTCTGAGCTGCGTCAGACGCACGAAGTCCACGTATGGAGACCGAAACGTGAAGCCCAATAGGCTTGCATTTCTGAGACTTCACTTCGCAAACACAACTTCAGCAGCAAGAGGGCTATGCTTCTTCTCAGAGACACAAGACCCACGTCTCTACAACTAGACGCGAAATCGAGAAAACCAGTGTGTCTCAACCATCGCTGACCAAACGCGATAATCTGCAATGTGAGGTCCGCGTCTCTGCTCAGCAGAGGCACGAGACCCACGTTTCGAAGTCAAAACACGAGAGCTGCGCCTGTTCTACACAACGCGAGCTCCACATTTCTAAACCCTGTGTCTCAGATTCTCGACGTAAGGGTGATTCTCAGATTTATTATTTATTGGTATCAAAAGCATCTTTTATTGTATCTTTTGATTGGTATCAAGAACATGTTTTATTTTATTGGTATCAAATATCATGTTTATGCATATTTATGTTGAGCGTTTATTGCATATTTATTTGTTTATTGCTATGCATGAGTTAAGGGGGAGCTTCTATGAAGCTTAACTTTAATCCATGATTATATAACTCCATGAGTTTTGTCATCATCAAAAGGGGGAGATTGTTGGCCCAGAGGCCCTTCACTCTAGTTTTGATGATGAATCATGTGATATTTAGTTTCAGATATTTGATCAAGATATTAGTAGGTGATTACCTTCAATAAAAGTATTTTTAGAGCTTTCACATGGTGATTCAAGAGCCCGAGCGTCAAGTTCATATCTAGCACTCGTTAGAGTCAAGCTCAGTTGAACACGTTTGGATCGAGTTGACTTAGAGACGGTGTTCTACAAGAAGACTTTGGTACTTTGTTTAGTTTAATATTTGTTTAGATCTTGTGTTAAAGGTAGATAGTATGATATGCTCAAGTTCACAACACACACAAGTTTCATGTTTTGATTTTCGGTTTAACCTATCTTGGTTTTCATGAATAGATAGTATCAAATCAAGTTTACATGGTTTAATGTATATTAGATTTGTTCTATATACATCTATGCTTCATCTATTTAGACAAACTTATTTCGATAGTCTAGTTCATGAGTTTGGAGTTTTAGATTTAAACAACTTATTTTTGGATTTAATGTCAAAAACATAGATATAATATCTTATTTGTATATTTGATTCTATCCATATACAACATGCCTAAAAGTTGTTTAAATATCATGTTTTTGTAATTGCATGAGTATTGGAGAAAACGAATTTCAATTTCAAAAATCCAAGTTTAGGAAAATACATTTTTTGATTTAAGGCAAATTTTCAAAGACACAAAAATGGTTCAAATATTTTGAAATATGTGTTGAATTTTTATCACACATGTTTGTATTTCAAAGATAATATAAGAACTTATTTTTGTGAAATTTATGTGTTTTTATAGGATTTAATTAAATATAAAAGTCAAGTTTTTAAATCCTGTAATTCTGGACTAGCTGACTGCGGTCGACCAGACTGGTCGACCGTAGCAGTGGTTGGTCGATCGGGCCAATCGACTGACGTGCACACAACCAGGCTGGGGAGGCCGGTCGACCGGGCCGGTCGACCGCCAGAGAGTTCTGCTCTCTGGAAATGCCTCCGGTCGATCGGACAAAAAGTCTGCTCTCTGTATCCAACACGGTCGATCGGGCGGTCGACCGGCCAGAGAGTCATTGCTCTAGATCTAGGCACGGTCAACCGGGCAGTTGACGCTGGGCTCAACGGTCAAATTTTTGATCGTTGGCCGGTCGACCGGCCGGTCGATCTGGCCCTTTCTAGCTGCCAACGGGCAGATTTTCAAATGGGTTATAAATACCCCATTTGAGTTAGTTTTTCAATAACATTTCAAGAGCTAAAATTCTTATCTTCTCTAGTGTTTAATACAAGTTTTCAAAAGAGTTTTTAGAGCCAAAAAGATTTTATCTTATTTGTTTTAAAGGGTTGGAAAAATCAAGAAAAAGAAAAGTCTTTGGGATTAGTTTTTGATCTTCATTTCTATTATTTCCTAGAAGTTTGCCAAAGAGTTTTTCTTTGAGTTTTTGATTTCCAAACTCTTTGTTTCTCACACTTGAGCTTATCATTTCTATCCTATCTATAGGATCTTTATTTTGTGAAAAAATTGGTTTGTGGTAGAAAGAGACCATTAAGTTATTAACCTTCCATTTATTTTGTTATCCCTCTAGTGAGAGGTGATTGTATTGGTATCCCTCTTGTGTAGAGGTGATCGTGGAAGTTGTGTTTGGAATCCCTCAAGCATGAGGTGATTGTGGTTATATTGGCTAAGTGCCCATCCCTCATTTGTGAGGTGGATATTGTGTTAGCTTTGTGCCTTACCTCTAAGTTAGAGGTTGTATTGGTTGAGAGAGGAGTTGTGTACTCCTAAATTGTAATCGCCCAAAATCCTCAGTGGAGGTTCCCTGTGTGGAAGTCCTGTGTGGACGAGTTAGTAGAAATCCTTCTGTGTGACGGCGGGGATGTAAAGCTGTGTGCTCGAACCTCAAAACATATCTTGGTGTTTGTGCTTGATCCACTTTCTCTAGCTCTCTCTCTTTATATTGTGCATTGCATACTATTGCTATATCATATATATGCTTGTGTTGTTTGTGTGTGCCTCACTTGTGTTTAACCAAAGAGAGCTTCATATAGCACCTCAACTCTTATCCAGAGGAATTAAGAGGAGTTAGTCCAGAGCCCTTCACCGAGAATTCGACTACACTCTTTGGTTACACTAAGTGTGTTGCAATTGGTTTTAAATTCCGCATTATTTGTCTTAGATTATCTGTACACCTATTCACCCCCCCTTTAGGTGTACTTTCAATTGGTATCAGAGCCTACGGTCCTGATATTATGTTTAACCACCTAGGACTGTGATCTTAGTTAGCTAACACATATATTGTTTACACACACTCATGAACTATATGACTCCACTATGTTTGATACTTCCAGCATTATTGTTTGGAAGGCTAAGATGTCCATGTACCTAAAAACCCTAGGCTTGCATGTTTTCCTTGCCGCTACCAAGAAATCCTATCTTGGTAATAGCAAGCATATAGAGGCCAATGCACAAGCCCTAATGGCACTTAGAAGCATGCTAAACAAAAGATTTGTGTTTAGTTTCTTATTGTGATTCCGCTTTTGTAGTGTGGAACACGTTGATCTCTCTCGAGCTCCAAAAGACGAATCATATGGAGAAGGAATCTAGTGAGGAAGAATCCGAACAACATTGCTATATGGTCCAAGGGAATGACTCCCTTGAGGTACATTCGGATACTCAACTAGATAATGCTAGTTCTTCTTCTGATGAATATATTGATGCCGATGCATTGAATGAAGAACTTTCCATTGTTTATAAAAAACTTTAGAAAAATATAAAGCCTTGAGAAAGAAGAGTTTTGGACTTAACAAAGAAAATAAAAACTTGTCTTCTAGACTTGATTTAGTTTTGCAAGAGAGGGATGAGATTTCAAGTGAACGTGACTCACTTAAATCCCAACTTGACCTTGCCCTAAAAGAAAATGAAATTTTTAAATATAAAAATGATTGTGAAAATGTTTTGAAGAAAAATGAGGAGTTAACTTCAAAACTTGATTTTGTTGTAAAAGAAAATGAATCTTTGAAAAATAAAATTATTTCAATTTCAAAGGATTTGGATTCTAAGAAAAACATTTCTTTGAAAAATGATATTGATTCACATGTTTTTCATGCTAGTATAGCTTCACCTTCTAGCATACCCATTGCATGCTCTACCTTTTCTTCTATAATTGAGAATGATATATGTTTGCTTAAGAAGAGTGTTGATTGTTTGGGCTCCATTTAAAGCCATTGTGCTTTGAACCACTCACGTTTGGAATCTTTGTTTCGAAAGAAACAAAGTCCTCCTATGCATGCACACAAACCACGACATACACATGCTCCTCATGTTCATGCTCGTAACACTTTGTATGCTCATGTGTACACTTGTACAAATTGTGAACGTAAGGGCCACCTTGTTAAGTTTTGCTATGATAGATTACATGATGAAAATTTAGCAAATAAATTTGTTTGGGTTAGAAAAGGAGCTAACCTCAATGGACCCAAAAGAGTATGGGTACCAAAGACCACTCCTATTATGATGTAGGTGTGGGCTCTCACTCGACGTGAGAGTGATGGTGCCTTGAGATGGATGCGTTCCGAGCTTATAGATGACTATTTGGATGCATCACTTTCAAGGGGAGTTTGGTGGGAGGACCATCTTGGTTTGGAGCCTAGAGATGTGCCTTCATGGTTTTGGTAACGATCTCTAAACTATCATATATGTTTACATGCTTTTCATATCATTGGTTTTTAGCATGTCTTGATTATTGTGTTAAATGCTATGATAATTAGATTTGTGACTTACATATATAACATTTGAGATACACCCATGTTCATATGGATTATTACTTTTGTGTACTCACATTTGTTTAGCTATTATGTATATCATAGCTCTAATAACATGTGCATTTATCATAATGATCATATGAGTTTTGTTTTGATTTTTGCACTCATGATTTGACTACATGTTTAGATGTTAGTTTTCATTAAAACTTGGTATATACTTGTACAACTAGTGAGGCACAAATAGACTATTATATGTTTGTATCTAAATGCTCATTTGAACTCATTAGATATACTAGTATAGCCTAGTTTTGATGATTCATGCATTTGACTTGTATTCCCATTTGGTACATGTTTTCTCGTATATGTTTAACTTCATTTATATGTCTATTTTGACCAAACTAATAGTTATACATATACATCATTGAGCCACTTGCCTTCATGCATAAATTTTTGTGGACTCGATTATGTTTGGATATGTATGTATACTTTAGTTTGTACAAAACATACATATGCCTTGAAGTTTAAATTATTTTTGATGAAAATTAAATTTTAATGATTTTCATGATTTCATGTTTTAAGAAATTTCATATTAAGCTTATTGTTTATTTTCATGATTATGTTTTTCACATATCTCTTATACACTCACTTTACTTAATGTTTTCTCATGAATTTATTTTCATGAGTATGATATGTGATTTATAGATTTTGAGTGTTTGATGATCATGTGACTTACATGTTTTTCATGAAATATATTTTGTTTTATTCCTTACTTGAAGGATTTCGTACTAGTTTACAAGTTTTTCATTAAACTAGTTCGTATTCTTCCTGTGGTAGAGTTTTCAAATATGTTATAATTATTTTCAAACTTATTTTTGAAAACCCCTACCCATTTAAGGGTGGTTGGTTGGGCGACCATGCCTTGTATGCTCTTTATTGAAAATCTATTTAAACATGTGCATGAAATGGGTGGTATGTATGAGTTATACACTAGATTTCCATCATATTTTTCATTGGTATCCCAATTGATAATTTCATGTTTGTATACTCATATTTTGTTTTTCTATATATGAATGCTTCTAAACTTCAAAAGTATCAGTTTCGTTGGTATTTACTTTTCATACATATATATGATTTTTCTATGATAAGCTTGATTTAGTTGTTAATGACCATTAGTTTTCACATTGGTATTTTACAAGCTTATGCATCTTTTTTATTGGTATTTCATAAAGGGGAGAAAACTTTATGTTTTAGTTTTCAATCAATTGTATTTTCAATTGGTTTCTTACTCTCACACTTTATGATGAAAAAGGATTTTATTTAATATATCTTTCAATTGGTTTCCTATGCACTTAATGAAAATATCTTATTTTAGAATATGCCAACATTTTCAATATTGGTATGAAAAATCTTAAATTGGATTTATTCTTTCAATTGGTATCTTTATTATAAAATGATTTTTTTACCCAAATAGTTGGTTTGTTTTTCAATTGGTATCATATTTCATTTTTTTTAAAATTGGTATCCATATTGAAAACTTATGATTAAATAAAAATATTTGATTTTCACTTTCAATTGGTATATTTGGTTTTCAATTTCAATTGATATCAAAATTATAAAAATATTCTCTTTTGGTATCAAAATTACAAAATGTTTACAATTGGTATCATGTTACACATATATATTTCAATTGATATCAAAACATCATATGTTTCATTTTCATTGGTATCAAAAGTTTACAAGATATTTTCAATTTGTATCTTTTGGTATCTTAATTTTTTTTTTGTTTTTGTTTACTTTCAATTTGTACTTTCAATTGATATTGTTTATTTCTATTGTTATCATAAGTTGGTATCAAATGTTTTGATTTGTATTGCTTGTGTGCAAGGGAAGCTTAATATCTTCCTTATATACCCTTTATAGTTTTGATTTATGACAAGAAAAATATGTTCTATGTTTGCACCTCTTTGTTGATAATTAACAAAAAGGGGGAGAGAAATTTAGAGTTTTATATGCATGTTTTATTTGTTACCTTTTACTATTGGTATCAATATTGATATTAAGAGTATCTTTTATTTATTGTTTATTGGTATCAAGAGCATCTTTTATTATATCTTTTGATTGGTATCAAGAACATGTTTTATTTTAGTGGTATCAAATATCATGTTTATGCATATTTATGTTGAGCATTCATTGCATATTTATTTGTTTATTGCTACGCATGAGTTAAGGGGGAACTTCTATGAAGCTCAACTTAATCCATGCATATATAACTCCATGAGTTATGTCATCATCAAAAAGGGGGAGATTGTTGGCCCAGAGGCCCTTCACTCTAGTTTTGATGATGATTAACTCATGTAATTATAGTTTACTAATAATCTTGTAATATTTAGTTTCAGATATTTGATCAAGATATTAGTAGGTGATTAGATTCAATAAAGGTGTTTTTGGAGCTTTCACATGGTGATTCAAGAGCCCGAGCGTCAAGATCATATCTAGCACTCGTTGGAGTCAAGCTCGGTGGATCACGTTTGGATCGAGTCGACTTGGAGACGGCATTCTACAAGAAGACTTCGGTACTTTGTTTAGTTTAAGATTGTTTAGATCATGTGTTAAAGGTAGATATTATGATATGCTCGAGTTCACAACACACACAAGTTTTATGTTTTAGTTTTCAGTTTAACCGATCTTAGTTTTCATGAATAGATAGTATCAAAATAAGTTTATATGATTTAATGTATATTAAATTTGTTCTATATACATCTATGCTTTGTCTATTTAGACAAACTTATTTTGATAGTCTATTTCATGAGTTTAGAGTTTTGGATTTAAACAAAACTTATTTTTGGATTTAATATCAAAAACTCAGATATAATATCTTTATTTGTATATTGGATTCTATCCATATAATGTTGGTCCAGAGATAATGAAAAATGCGGAACTATCTCTGTTGGCAACAATAGATCTAAACTACACAAGTTAACACAAAACTAAACAAGAAGAATTAAGTTAATCAAAGAAATAACTTGCAATAAAGGAAAACAAATCTCAGAAAATGCAAACGCAAACAAGAGAGATTTATCCTGGTTCGGTCCTTGTGACCTACATCCAGTCCCCAAGCCACCCGCTTGAGATTTTCCATTAACTTAATTTTGTACACCCAAAATCACAACATGTACACCACTTGACAAATCTCCTTCGCCAAATGTGTACACCTTCTCTTCCACCAAGAGAACACCTTCTCTTCCACCAAGAGAATACCTTCACCTTGTACAACTGCCTCTACACCAAGAAGCCACCCGTGTACAATGGTCACCTTGTACAACTGCCTCTACACCAAGAAGCCACCCGTGTACAATGATTGTCTTTGAGTATACAATACTTTTCCTATAAGCCTTGGTACTGATGTGTATGTGGACAAGGTCTAGTATAGGAGACAAGAACTTCAGAGGACTTCACAAATGGAAATGTCTTTTGGTGAAGAACTGAAGTTGGAAAATCAGTTTTCAGGTTTGCAGATTTTTGGCTTTGGAAAACTAAGAAATCTCTTAGAAATCTTAACCTTTGGCCTTAGGACTAACTACCTCTTATATAGCTGAAGACTAGGGTTAGTTAGAGTAGTTATAGGAGCAATTCAAACAAAAGAAACGTTGGAATTCGTTGCCCAAAAGACCAGATAATGAAAACTGTCCAACAGTAAGAAACTGCCTATAGTCGACTTGCCCATAGAGTTAGTCGACTATACTAGGCAAAATTCCTTCTATTAGTCGACTTGGTTTAGCTGTTAGTCGACTAGGTAGGTAGACGTTGGATGAACAGTTTTCTGTTCAACTGATTCAAGTCGGCTGCAACTACTTGATAGTCGACTGGACCAGTTATTAGTCGACTTGGGGATAAGGGTTAGT
The DNA here is from genome assembly GCA_038442645.1 of Agave tequilana. Lineage (NCBI taxonomy): Eukaryota > Viridiplantae > Streptophyta > Magnoliopsida > Asparagales > Asparagaceae > Agave > Agave tequilana. The sequence goes on along the minus strand of JAVJIF010015060.1, from coordinate 9,399 downwards.
CGACTAGAAAATGTATTAGTCGACTATAGTTGACTGTCGGTGGACTAATACACAAACAGAGAGTTGGGTCTGATATGACACAGGAATTAGTCGACTTGGGCTTTTGGGTTAGTCGACTACACATCGGTTTAGTCGACTATAGTGGACTGCAAGTCGACTAATAGGACACTGAAATGTGTGTTTGTGTCAAGGCTTTTACATGATACTTCATCTTTACAAACCACAACATATCAACTCTCCTTGGGGCATCTTGATCATGTAGAACTCTTGATTTCTTCGAGTGTTAGAGCTCCAAATGAAATGCGCCACATAAGTCTTCAAGTCTTCATCAAAATAAGTTCCAACATTCTCCCCCTTTTTGATGATGACGCTTTGTGTGTGCACATATGCTCCCCCTGCAGAAAATACGTTATATTTTCCTCCCCCTACAGAAATTGGGTTATAACAAATATGAAAATACTTTGTTCTCCCCCTGCAACAAATATATTAGTAATATATATATATATATATATCAACTTTTATATGGTACCTGCAAGATATACGTTAGATGGTACCAAACATAAAAGATCATATTAACCTTTAGGACTCCAAATCCATTTAGAATTTGGTTTCCACCTGTTAGTACACACATAGTTGCAAGAATCACATATATCATGAATGTATGAAGCAATATATGTATTTTTATCATGAATACTTAAATTTTTAGGAATCCATATAAACTTTGTCTTAATTCTTTTAGAAACAAGATTAGACTTTCTTTTTACATATGGATTACTAACATATGAAGACTTTTCATTATATCCAATACCATAATGATTATTATGTGACAATTTCTGAAAAGATAATAAATCATTCAAATTTTCTTTCCTTTATTAAACTTAGTCACATTTTGAAAAAGATCTTCATATTTCTTTTTGAAAACTAACATGTCTTTATCCAATATAGAAATTCTATCATACAAAGACTTAGTTTCCTTTTTCAGAAAATATTCTCTTTTATAAACTTCTCATTAGTATTTTTCAAAGATGATATGACTTTTTCAGTTTCATCTTGTTGAGAATTTATAGAAGATACTTGTAAAGCATAACATGAATTTTCCTGTAAAAGTTTTTCATTTTCTTTTATCAAAACTTTGTTTTTCAGTTTTTCATTTTTCAGATTAACAAATAATTCATGGAATGCATCAGAAAGTTCAGAAAATGATACCTCTTCATCTTCTATGGCCATGTAACATAAGTTAACACGTTCAGTGGACTCTTCTTCATCAGAAGATAAGGAATCACTGTATTCTGATGAGGCTTCATAGTTTCTCTTCTTTCTGAACTGTTTGCTCTTGTACTTATCATTCTTTTTGAGCAAAGGGCAATCCATCTTCATATGACCTGGTTTGTCACAATTAAAGCATTTGAATTTACCTTGCTTTAAGAAACGCCTGAATTTCTTTGAAAGCATTGCCATCTCCTCTTCTTCGTCATCGGAATCGTCCGTGTCGGAGGATGCATGGAAGGCGAGTTCTTTCTTCTTTGAGCAGTGTTATCTTTCGTCCTTCTTTCTTTCTTCTAACTGCACTTCATATGCTATTAGATTACCAATTAGGTTTTTTAATGTCATAGTTGAGAGATCATTCGCCTCTTCAATGCGGTTGTCTTCTTCTCCCATTCTAGTGTGAGTGCACGAAGGATCTTACGAACTCTTTCAACTTGGGTGTAGTCCTTTCCAAGGGATGCTAATGTATTGGTGATGTCGGTGAATCTTGTAACCATCTCGGATATGGTTTCATTCTCCTCCATTTTGAATAACTCAAACATGTGGACAAGAACAAATATTTTAGACTCCTTAACTTTACTAGTGCCTTCGTGTGTTACCTGAAGAGTATGTCATATTTGATGTGCAAATTTGGCTGTTGAAACACGGTTGAACTCTTCTTTGGTTAGGGCACAGAACAAGGCATTCATTGCTTTGGCGTCAAGGTTTGCGTTCTTCTTTTGATCTTTACTCCAAGCGTTGTAGTTGGTTGTGGGCTTGGTGTACGATGCTTCTACGATGTTCTAAAGGTCGTAGTTAAGCGACTGCAAGTATATCTTCATTCTACACTTCCAATAGTTGTAGTTGGATCCGTCAAACAGCGGTGGACGTTATGTAGAATGTCCTTCTTTGAATTGGGATGATGAGAACTCCGTTGCCATCATTGTTGTTGACTTGAACCCGCTCTGATACCAAATGTTGGTTCAAAGCTTGTACGCCGGTTCAGGGTATGCAGGGCTCTGATACCAAATGTTGGTCCCGAGATAAGGACAAATGCGGAACTATCTATGTTGGCAACAATAGATCTAAACTACACAAGTCAACACAAAACTAAACAAGAAGAATTAAGTTAATCAAAGAAATAACTTGCAATAAAGGAAAACAAATCTCAGAAAATGCAAACGCAAACAAGAGAGATTTATCCTGGTTCAGTCCTTGTGACCTACATCCAGTCCCCAAGCCACCCGCTTGAGATTTTCCTTTAACTTGATTTTGTACACCCAAAATCACAACATGTACACCACTTGACAAATCCCCTTCGCCAAATGTGTGTAAGTTCACCTAGAGGGGGGGTGAATAGGTGATGGCTAATCTAATGGTCACTTAATGCCTAATAATGCGGAAGCTAAAAACAATTATGACCAAATAAAACTTATACACTAAACACCACGTATAACCAAAGAGTGTTGCCGAATTCCCCGTGAAGGGCTCTGGACAAACTCCTCTAGATTCCCCTTGAATGGGTTGAGGTGCCGCGTTGGCTCTCTTGGTTGAATACAAGTGTTAGCAACAATCCCACGCAAGTATATATATCAATATGAGCACAAGGAATATATCATGCATATAAAGGTAAAGACAAGATAGTAATGCAAGATATAAACAAGGAGATAGAGAGAGAGAGAGAAATGGCAATCGCAAACACAAGGGTATGTTTCGAGGTTCGAGCACACTTGCTCTACATCCCTGCCTTCGACACACGAAGGATTTCCACTATGCAAGATCCCAATGGATCTCTCCTCGGTGCCGCAACACCTACAAGCCCTCGGACTCTCTAGTCCCTTACACACCGCAAGCTCACTAGCTCGCCAAGGCCGCACCTCAAATCACCGAGTTCACACCCGAACTCTAAACCACCACGAGCACACTTGCCCGTCTCCTCAAGGTACAAGAACGAAATCTCTTGGTGATCTAAACACTTTGATCACCAATAAAAGCTCTCACTACAACACTCCTATAAGATGAATAGACAATGGATAGCTCAAGTGTGGTGTGAGAAAAGCAAGGAAAGAACTATGGTGAGAAACTCAAGAGATCACTTTAAACACTCTTTACAAAATCTTCCCTTTAGATAGGAAATATTTGCTCACTATTTTGTGGAGAAAACTCTTCTGAAAGTATGGGAAAAACTGGCTCTAAGGTCTCCAAAAACTTATGTTGAAACAATGACAAGACCCCCAATTTATAGGCTGCCAGAAAACTAGCCGTTGGGATCTGTCAGAACTGCCGGTCGACCGGCGCGGTCGACCGCCAACGGTCGACCGCCCGGGTCGACCGAGCACCTGGAACAGAGAATCAATTCTCTGTCGGTCGACCCGTGCGGTCGACCGGGATTTCCAGAGAGCAAGCTCTCTGGAGCGGTCGACCGGCACGGTCGGCCGTCCTCCAGTGCACAAAAGGCGTGCACGTCTGTGCACGTCGGTCGACCGGGCCGGTCGACCGACTTCAGGATTAGTCGACTATAAAAGGTTGTAAGTCGACTTATCCGAAGCCTGAAACAGTTTTCTGGGATTAAAAAGTTTGTCATTTTGGCTCTAATAAAATACATAAAATATATAAAAATCTACAAAAATAGTTTTACCAATATACTTTGAAATACAAACATGCTTGCACAAAATCAAGGCATGTTATAAAAGATTGGACTATTTTTGTAACTTGGAAATTTTTGGCTCATGATAAAACTGTATTTTCCAAAACATGTTTTCTAAACTATGTTTTTCCAAAACATCTTCAAAATACAAAAACAAGATATTATAGTTCATTTTAAGACATGGTGTGTATGGATATGATCCACTACACAATCAAGATGAAATATCTATGTTTTTGGTATTAAGCATAAAACTTGGTTTTGGTTGAAAGATAAGTATATGAGAAACACCAAAAACCAAACTTGTATTTTTCCAAAATGAAAAATCTTTTCTATACCAAAAAAAATCTTTTATAAAAAATAATTCTATCTAGAGTGTGTGTGTATATGTACTTGAGCAATCCACCAACTATCTATCCTTTACATTTTATCTAAAACATAAAATCTTATACCTAGACACAAGTCTTGATCTTGAAGTCTTCCCTTGAAGTCTTCTCATCTTCTTGACTTGGTCCAAGCGTGACACCGTGCTAGCTCCAAATCTTGGCTTTTTATCCTTTGTTGAGCTATGCACCTACTAAGATCTTGATAATGAATCTGTCACTAATTAAACACAAGATCATTAGTAAATATAACTACATGAGTTAATCATCATCAAAACTAGAGTGATGGGCCTTTGGGCCAACAATCTCCCCCTTTTTGATGATGACAAAACTCATGAAGTTATATATGCATGGATTAAAGTAAAGCTTCAAAGAAGCTCCCCCTTAACTCATGCATCACAAGAAATAATAGATATGGCAATGAGGCACATGAATATGTATGCAATGTATGGAGATAAAACATGAAATCCTTTTTCTTCTCCTAGTTGCAATACAAAAATATATGCATAATTAACAAGGAAGACAAATACTTCTTCCCCTTAAGCAATGAAAACATGCATATACACTCAAATACTTCTCCCCTTTTTGTCACTCATCAACAAAGGGTTCAAAGTAAAATCAAATCAAACAAATTTTACTCCCCCTTTTTGTCAAAAACAAAGAGATCAAGAAGGGTAATACAATCAATCAATAAAAAATTTTATGCGATATACATTCATGAAGAGGAAGACGCTAAGTTAGCTTCCCTACACATATGCATTACATGAAGAAGGGATGACAAGCCCTAACTCACATAACACATATTATGTAATGCATAAGAGGAGATGTGAAGCTCCTCCTACACACGTATATCATATAAAGAAGAGTTGTCAAGCTCCTCAATTTATAATATACTCAACATGAATCTATATGTAAGAGAGATGTTAAGCTCTCCTTGCATATAGGCAATACAAATCAAAAATTTTGAATTTTTCTTAAGAAACACATTTTGAGATATCAAATCAACATATTTTTTTATTTTGATATCAATCTTGAAAACATATTATTTAAGCTTTAAGAATTACTAATTGAAAGTAGAATTAAGCTTAGCATATACATTGTGTTTTTAAAGTGTGAGTCAATTGATAAGTTAAACACAAATAGATCATATATGTATGAAAGATAATACCAATAGAGATTAATATAGTTTAAATTTGAAAGCATTCATACATACAATCAAAATACGAGTATATAAAAATCACATTGATACCAGTTGAAAATATCCAATGATACCAATTGAAAAGTAAGCTTATCATATACTCTACCAAATGAAGAGATTGCACTAGTTAATATGAAACTGTTTTAAAACTAGTACGAAATCCTTCAAGCAAGGAATAAAGCAAAAATGTCAATTAATCTCAATATTCCTTTAAATCATGAAAATCATCATTCAAATTTTTAATTAAAAAAATTATATTTCAAGATATATGTATGTTTTGACAACACAATAAGTATACATACATATCTCTTAAACACAATTGAGTCCATATAAATATATTTGCATTAAAGGCAAATGACTCAAGAGGTATACATGTATATCTTAAGGTTTGGCAAAATACACATATACATGAAATGAAAAACACATGATCATAAATCAAATCCAAAAGTGGGAATAAAAGTTTAAAGATGTATGTATCATCAAAACCAAGCAATACAAGCACATTTCATGGGTTCAAATAAGCGTTCAAGCACAAATATAATAGATTTATTTGTGGCCCATGATATGTACAAGTATAAGTCCTAGTGTTGATAAAAACTAACATATAAACTAATATTCAATACATGAAGCATCAAATAAATTTTGAGAAAAATAGAATCATGTGTCAATCTCAAAAACTATTTGAAGAATAAATAACTAGTATAAATTATTTTTGAAAAACTAGTTAAAGATCCTTCAAATATATCAAATCTTATGTTTTTCATAAACATAACTAGATACACAAAAATTTAAGCACTCATGGTCTATAAGGCTCAAAATATTTTTAACAAAATTGTGAGTGTTAAACGATCATGTAAATAGCATTTTTATGAAAATAGTCAATGAAGCTCAAAAAGATCATAAGTCACATTTTTAACAAAAACACGAAAAATCATTTTTCATCAAGACACTAATCTTCATGGTATATGTATGATTAATCCAATCCTAACAATACACATACATATCCCAAATCTAAAAGAGTCTATTAATGATGTTTGCATGAAGGCAAGAGACTCATGGGTATACATGTATATTTATTAGATTTGAATTAAGAATATATATACATGAAGTAAAGCATACAAATAAGGCAAAACATGTATAAAAGAGAATCATCAAAACTAGCCTATACATATGCATATAGTGGATACAAATGAGCATGAAATTCAATTATATATGAATCAATTGTAATTCACTATTTGTATATGTATACATGCAAGTTTGACACATTCTACATCTAAGCATGTAAATACCACATGAAGCACATAACAATATGAACATGCTATAAGATATATGAAATTAAAAGCATGTACATAAAAATAGGAGTTTAGAAATTGTTACCAACTCCAAAGCTCCTAACATGGTGGTTGTCCCACCAAGGCTCCTTGATAGTGATGCATCCCAAAAGTATGTTCATCATGTCCAAGTGCATCCACTACCAAGGCACCAATCCTCTCACGTCTTGTGAGAGCCCTCACCTACATCAAAAGCAAAAGGTGGGGGTTTTGGTACCCATATTTTCTTGGGTCCTTTGGGGTTAGTCTTGTAAGGAACTCAAAATCTTTTATAATTAGCAAAATTTAGAGAATTAATATTATCATAACAAACTTTGCTAAATGGCCTTTGCGGCCACAATGTGTACATACGTACACCTTAGTATGCTTATGTGTAGGTGTGTGATCATGTTGTGCAACAAAAGCATGATGATGTGCATGAATGGATGGAGTTTGTTTCTTTGAAAACATAGACTCCAATCTAGTGTGGTTGAATGCACAAGAGTTCAAAGTTGAACTCAAATCATTAATTTTATTTTTCAAACCATTAATCTCACTAGAGGTGGCATGTAAAGCATGGTGAGATATAGAATCACTTTTCTTTTTCTTTTGTGAAACAAAATCCTTTTCCTTTTCACAAATTTTTCTTTTCAAAGATTTATTTTCTTGAAAAACATCTTCCTTTTGTTTTTCCACCAAATCAATCTTATTTTTCAAAATAGTGTTCCCTTCACATAAATCATTCAATTTTGCAATCAAGGAAACATTCTCATTTTTCAAATCTTTATTCTCTTTTTCTAAGCATGCCATTTTATTTTCTAATGAATCTTTTTCATTAAGCATGGCATCAAAATCCTTATTCAAATCGTTATTTTCTTTTTCTAAACATGCAATGTTAGATTTAAATGAATCTTGTTCTATATGCATGCAAGCAATGTTCTTTTTCAAATTTTTATTTTCCTTTTAAATCATGTCATATTTTTCAAGAATTGTTTGGCAAAATGAAGTGAGCTCATCATATGACATGTCCTCATCATCGGATTCGGAGTTTACCTCAAGGGGTTATCCCCTTGGACCATATAGCATACGTTGGAGATGTCGCTTCCAACGTCCGAATCGCTCCCCGCATAGTATAGATCCTTTTCGCCAAGGGAGGTGAGGGTGTTCCATACTACAAAAGCCGAATCAATATTAGCAACTCTAGATAAATAAACATCATCTAGGGTAGACTTTAAAGCATTAAGGGCTTTTGCATTAGCCTCAAAATTCTTACCATCTAAAGAATATGCATTATTAGTAGTGGCAAGATATACATGAAAACCTAAGGCTTTGAGGTACAATGACATCTTAACCTTCCAAATGTTGATGTTAAGGATGTCAAAGGTGGGTGGTGACATGAAGTCCATGGTGTGTGTACAAAATATTGTGATTAGCCTAAAATGAGGATCTTTAACTATAGATTGTTAGACCCAATATCAAGAGCACTAGCTCTGATACCAATTGTAAGTTCACCTAGAGGGGGGGTGAATAGGTGATGGCTAATCTAATGGTCACTTAATGCCTAATAATGCGGAAGCTAAAAACAATTATGACCAAATAAAACTTATACACTAAACACCACGTATAACCAAAGAGTGTTGCCGAATTCCCCGTGAAGGGCTCTGGACAAACTCCTCTAGATTCCCTTGAATGGGTTGAGGTGCCGCGTTGGCTCTTTGGTTGAATACAAGTGTTAGCACAATCCCACGCAAGTATATATATCAATATGAGCACAAGGAATATATCATGCATATAAGGTAAAGACAAGATAGTAATGCAAGATATAAACAAGGAGATAGAGAGAGAGAGAGAGAGAGAGAGGAGAGAGAGAGAGAAATGGCAATCGCAAACACAAGGGTATGTTTCGAGGTTCGAGCACACTTGCTCTACATCCCCGCCTTCGACACACGAAGGATTTCCACTATGCAAGATCCCAATGGATCTCTCCTCGGTGCCGCAACACCTACAAGCCCTCAGACTCTCTAGTCCCTTACACACCGCAAGCTCACTAGCTCGCCGAGGCCGTACCTCAAATCACCGAGTTCACACCCGAACTCTAAACCACCACGAGCACACTTGCCCGTCTCCTCAAGGTACAAGAACGAAATCTCTTGGTGATCTAAACACTTTGATCACCAATAAAAGCTCTCACTACAACACTCCTATAAGATGAATAGACTGGATAGCTCAAGTGTGGTGTGAGAAAAGCAAGGAAAGAACTATGGTGAGAAACTCAAGAGATCACTTTAAACACTCTTTACAAAATCTTCCCTTTAGATAGGAAATATTTGCTCACTATTTTGTGGAGAAAACTCTTCTGAAAGTATGGGAAAAACTGGCTCTAAAGGTCTCCAAAAACTTATGTTGAAACAATGACAAGACCCCCATTTATAGGCTGCCAGAAAACTAGCCGTTGGGATCTGTCAGAACTGCCGGTCGACCGGCGCGGTCCGACCGCCAGCAGTCGGATTTCTGACCGTTGGAGCCACGGTCGACCGCCCGGTCGACCGAGCACCTGGAACAGAGAATCAATTCTCTGTCGGTCGACCCGTGCGGTCGACCGGGATTTCCAGAGAGCAA